>SNQJ01S0000677.1:156378-179022 GCA_010110895.2 Picea sitchensis | reverse complement strand
TATCTCCCAATCTTTTCACTGGTGCAAAAGTTTCATCAAAATCCTGACCTTCAACTTGTGCATACCCTTTACAGACCAATCTGGCTTTATTTCTAACAACTTGTCCTTTTTCATTCATTTTATTTTTGAACACCCATTTGGAATCTATTACATTCTTGTCTTCAGGTCTAGGAACAAGCTCCTAAGTATTGTTCTTCTCAATCTGATCAAGCTCTTCATTCATAGCTCTAATCCAATCATCATGTTGGCTGGCTTCATCAAAATTTTTAGGTTTAGCCATAGATAAAAAAGAAACATGGGATTGTTCTGAGTCTTTAATCAATTTCCTTCTTGTCTGAACTCCTTTATTTATATCTCCAATTATTTGATTTTCAGGATGATTCTTTCTAACAATTCTGAGAGGTGACTTTGCTTCTTTCTGTTGATTTGTGTTAGTTGGAGTATTCGTATCTTCATCTAATTCATATTCTTCTCTTTCTGATCCTTGGACCTGTTCATATTTGTCTTCAACTATATCTTATGTTCTTGGTTCAACATTGCTTACATTTCATACCGAGATTTCTTCATCAACTTTTATGTCAATAGAATCAACCAATTTATGTAGCCTCTTATTGTGACATCTGTATCCTTTACTGTTTTTAGCATAACCCAAGAATATACCTTCATCAGCCCTGTCATCATATTTTCCAATATTTTCATCAATATTCTTAATATAACATTTACTCCCAAAGACTTTAAAATTCTTGATTGAAGCAGGTCTTCCAAACCATAGTTCATAAGGAGTCTTGTCACTGTGTGGTCTGAGATGTGATTTGTTAAGGATATGAACAACTATATGAATTGCTTCCACCCAATATGTCTGAGGTATGTTCCTTTCATTCATCATTGACCTTGCCATTTTCTATACTGATCTGTTCTACCTCTCAAAAACTCCATTTCGTTGTGGAGTCCTTGGAATTGTGTACTCTCTCTTGATTACATGTTTGTCATAGAACTCTTTGAAGTTCCATGAGATAAGCTCTCCTCCTCTATCAGACCTTACTGCCTTCAATCTTTTTCCTGTTTGATTCTCAGTTAGAGTCTTAAACACTTTGAATTTTTCAATTGCTTCAAAATTTTCCTTCAAAAAGGCAACCCATGTTAGTCTAGAATAATCATCAATAATCAACATAAAACAATTTTCTTTTCCTGTACCTTCTTTCCTTGATGGTCCACATAAATCCATATGTACTAATTGGAGAGGTTTTTCTATTGAAAGAAAGTTTTTATATTTGAACTGAGTGCGAGTAATATTTCCTATCTGGCAAGGTTTACAAATAGAGTCGTATGGCTTTGATATCTTCAGAAGATCTTTTACTGTCCCATTGTTTCTGAGCTTGATTATATGATCAAAATTTAGGTGTCCAAGTATCCTATGCCATATCCAACTTTCATCATACTTGCTTAAGTCACATTCTTCTTTTAACACAAAGACATTGTTTTATGTTCTTATCCCTTTTACAACCAGCTATCTTGAATTCACAAACTTTATTTTACAATCTTTAGAAGTAAAAATGATTTCACATCCTCGATCACAGACTTGACTGACACTAAGTAGATTATGTTTCATACCTTCTACAAACAACACATCTTGAGTTTTCCCTTTGCCATTACTCAAACTTACCATTCCTTTACCTTTTATTTTTCCTGGTGCATCATTTCCAAAAGTTACATTCTCTGATTTGCTTTCACTTAGAGTTAGAAACTTACTTTTGTCTCCAGTCATATGTTTGGAACATCCACTATCAATATACCAGGGATTCTTTTGTCTTTGGGATGATAACACTAGTCTACATTTGTCATCTTCTTTCTTCTTCCAAATATTGAAATTTTCAGAAGTGGGATTCGAGTCTGGCTTAAAATTCCTTAAGCGACAATCTGCAGCTTTATGTCCATAGTTATGAAAGATGTAACATTTTGGTTCACTGAATAACAGATCATAACGATTATTATGCTCATAACTGTTGTTATGTTTCACCTGCGTCCTTCCCCCATCCATCACACGATTTATAGTCCGTGCTCTTTTGTTTCTTGGTTGTCTCAATATTTGTTGTGGTAGATAATTATTCCTTGAGTATCTTGATTTCACATATCTAGATCTTAAAGAACAGTTTATAGCTTTGTGACCAAAGTTAGAACAGAAAAAAAAATAACCATAGAAAAAATCTTTGTACCTGAAAAAAGATTGTAATCGTATTCTTCCATGCTGATGATTTCTTTGATCAGAAGATGTGTTTTTTTTATTTCTTTGATCTTTAGATTCGGTTCTGGTACTTTTTCTTTCATTCCTTCTTGGTGGCTGATTTTCTTTCTTTATTTCTGCAGAGTGGTTGTTGTCAATGATTGTAGATTTGACAAACTTGATGGGTTTTATATTACTTGGATGATCACTACTTGATCCTTCTTCATAGCCCAAGACAACTTTCAACTTTGGATTTCGTTGTTGATTTAGAATGGAAGTTAATTCTTTTGAGGCTTTAATACTTGATAGATTTTGGTGATACAATGCCTTAAACTTCTCCATTTCTTTTCTGGTTTTTACTATCTCTTCTTCTAAGGCTTCACACCTTGATTTATTCTCTGACAATTGTTGTTTCAATATGTCTTATATTTTATTTTCCTCTTCTAACTCCACTTTTAGTAGAGCAAATTTTTCATCAGGTTTTTCACCATTCATTTTAAACTTCATCAACAACTATTTTTGTTTTCTCTTCTTACATCCGAGTCTGTCAATTTCTTCCAAAGCACTAATTCTTACAGCTTCTTCATCATCCATTTCACCTCCCGTGTGTTCATCATCAAGATCTCCCATAGACATAAGCATAAAATCATTCACTTTGTCTTCACATGATGAATCACTATCTATGTCTTTTGAGGAATTGTCATTGTTTGCACACAAACTTTTCTTTTTACTATATTTCTTGAATTTGTATTTCTTTTCATCTTCAGAGTTCTGGTCCTTTTTCTTGTGGGGACACTTAGATGCAAAATGACCTATCTTAACATAGTTAAAACATTTGAAGGGAATCTTGCCTTGATATTTTCCTGATCCTTTCTTTAACCTACTCACAAATTTTGCCTCAATATCATCTAAATCTGAATCCGTATTCTTGTCTGCTTTAAAAGATGCTTCTCTAGTAATGGATTTATCTTTTCTATTTCTCATTTCATATGTAGTTAGAGTTCCTAGGAATTGATCAATGGACAGATTTTTAAGATCATTTAGTTCTTCTATTACAGAGACTTTTGGATTAAATTTATCAAGCAGAGATCTTAAAATCTTTTGAACTAAAAATGATTCTTCAATCTTCTCACCAAGACCCTTCATGTCATTCACAAGTTCTTCAACTCTTAAAAAATACTTGCTAATTGTTTCATCTTCATTCATCTTTAGTTGTTCAAACTTCAACATATATGTTTGAAGTTTGGCATCTTTTACTTTCTCATTTCCTTCATAACTGTTAATAAGTCCTTGGAAGCTAGCACAACAGGCTTTGTATATCTAGTCTCTACTACATCCCAAACATCAACACCTAAGGCCATTAAATATGTTCTCATTCTAACCTTCCAGAAGGAAAAATTTGTTCCATCAAACAGATGAGGCTTAGTAGTTGAAGTCCCTTCATGACTTGTCATGTTTAAGCTTATAGATCTACCTTTGAATAAAGTGACCTTGCTCTGATACCAATTGTTGAAATTACTAAGACAACCGAGAGGGGGAGTGAATCAATTGTTACTGTGCTTAAAAAATCTTAAGTCTATTAAACCATTTTTAATATTTCATCAAGTTACCATCAATATTATACATCATATGGACAACATAAATAATGAGCATCAATCACACATAAGATATACACAGAGACAAATTTTCATAAGGAAACCCATAAAGGGAGAAAACCTCTTCTTCTTCGAAATGATAGGTAGTATTTTAAGTTCTATACATCATCTAAGTTTGAGCACCAACTCAAATTGAGGCTACTAACTCTGTTTTACAAGATCCAACTTGTTGAGAGCACCAACTCTTTGGTTTCTCTAGCACCCACTAGAAGGAAGCACCAACTCCCTAAATATTCCAGCACCAACTGGATTTATACAAGCACCAACCTGTATACAAAAAACTTTGTGTTTTCCCGAGCACCACCCTGCCACCTTGTTTTTCTAGCCACAACTAGATGGAAGATACAACTTCCAATATTCAAGCACCAAATTGAATATCAGAAGACTACAGTCCTCCCTAGCACCACCCTTCCTCCCTAATTATAAATAAGTGATTGACAAACAAACAATACAAGTATCTCAATTATTACCCCTTCTTCATTGTTCTACAGTTCTTCTCTGGTTCAAAAATTGTTTTGCAATTCTACTCTGCTTCATGCTATTCCGCTATTCTACTCTTGCTTCTGTCTTTTCAATGACTGTTACTCATCTCTGAGTTTTATCTCATGCTTTGCATTCTTTCATTTTACCCTTCTTAAAGTTCATCTCATTGTTTCGGTTAGAAAAATTGTTCTTACACAATCGTTGCATCTCTCCTTTTATACACGCCAACCTCATCAGTTTTCTCCTAAAATCTCCTTGGGAAAAGGAAAAAAAAATGTCTCAGCAACTGAATCACCAACCGATCAAGAACCATGATTCCATTTCTAATTGAATCGTAACTGAACTTATTAATCATGAAAATAAACATTGACCCTTCGATCATATTCCTAATTAACTTGGACCGTTGGATTACCAATGATGGATCTTGTGCCTACTCCATATGCCCAATGGCTGTGAAACTCCAAAGAGGAGCTTAGCTGGACTGGCTCCTTTCCTTCTTGTGACTAGGTAACCACATGCTGTGACCACCCGCTAACCAGACGATCACTTCGCTATTCATGACTTCAGGAATCCTATGGTGAAGAGTTTCAAATATTCATGTTGTGTTCACCAAAAAGGAGCTTATCTCCACTAGCTCTTTCACGTTATGTGACGACCGAAGGTCACCACAGGATGTGCCAAAAGATGCTTCACGATTTCACATTTCAGAATTCTTGTCGTGAGTGTCTTTGACTCCTCCAACTCCCAGTATCCTGAACTCTGAAATGGAGCTGGATCAACAGTCCAAGCTCTCCCTTTGATCGACGACTCAGATTAAATCGTGGTTTCACGTTTCGCGATTTCAAAGGATAGAGCACCTCCTTCCTTTGATTTTCCAGTCAACAAAATGATGACCTCTTCCCACATGTACTTTTCATCCAATGGTCCATGACATACCTCGATCCAATGGTTCAAATCAATTCGAGATATCGCATATTGCGAGTTCCCACACCATGCTATGTTGACTCCTCCAATGTGCATGTCAGTGAAATTCCAATCGCTTGCCACGCGTCCTATGACTCCAACGGTCGGGATTTTTATTGTGATTTTTCATATCGTGAGTTCGAGGAGTTAGAGAACCTCTTTCCTTTTAATTTCCCGATCTGCAAAACTTCGAAACGAAACCTTTGTCGCGCTCTGACTGTTTTCCACGTGTCCTTCTTGGATCAACGGTCCTCCTGCTTTCGGGACTTTCTAAGCTCGCTTCATATTGTACTTAAATATCATGCTCCTTCTTCTGGATCCGACGATGGTTGGTCTTCGTACTCAGATCCTCCTCCTGAGCTTACATTGCTAATCTTGTTAATCCATCATTGTCGTTGTGCTGCTGATCGTGATCTTTTCCATCAATGACAAACACACATACTCTGCCTTTGTAATTTCAAGGATGCTACAGTGGTATAATTGGATGTTCTTCAATATTGGATGTTCTTCAAGGGGTTTCAAGGGGTTTCCATCAATGCCAAACACGCATACTCTGCCTTTGTCTTAAAAACATGCCAACATGGATCTCACGGAAAATAAAGCTCCTAAACTCATGGGTGTCAGAATATTATCTAGGACTTGAGGTTCTAGCCAAAGGACTGGGGATGACTCTCAAGATTCTAAATATCTATGGACCAAACATAGACAAGACACATTTCTGGAACACACTCTTTAGAAAATAACTTTTGAGGTCAAAAAACCTAATTATCGGCGGAGACCTCAACTTCTCCCTTGGTGAAGCGGAAAGCTAGGGCCCCTTGGCTCACCCTGATCCACAAACATCTTTCTTCAGCCACTTTTTGGCTACAAATGGCTTCCTCGACATTGTGCCAACTAAACTACTCCCCACCTGGAGGAATTTAAGAACCAGGGATGCACATGTGGCAAAAATATTAGATCAGTTTCTGATCACTAAAACACTATCTCTCCTTCCTCTCCAAATTCAAAAAATGGATAGGAAGTGGGGGAGATTCAGATCACTCCCCTGTTTGGTTAACCCTTGAATATGGAAAAAAAAATCTAACCGCCCCTTTCAAATTTAACACAAACTGGCTTAAAGAAGACAGTTTCCAAAAAATGGTAAAAGACAATTTGACTCCCATCTAGGATTCGGGAGAAACACCGACAACCATACAATTCATGGAAAATTTAAAATTAATAAAGAGACTAGTCATTCCATGGGAAAAAAAAAACATAAAGAAGAAGAGAAGGAACTCAAAAGCACTGAGGACCAGCTGGAGGAAATTTACCAAAATATTGATTTTGGTTTCTCTTCGGACACTCAAAACTCTTGAAGAAAAATGAAGGAAACTCCTAGCCGACAAAGAAGCATCCTGGAGACTGAAAAGAAAGGCAATCTGGCTCAAAAATGGGGATGAAAATACAAAATTCATCCACGCTTATGTAAAAGGTCGAAAATTTGCAAATACAATCTGGAGCTTAAAGGATTGGGAAGACAAACCAGTCACTTCCTTTGAAGGGATATAAAATATGGGGAAAAAACACTTCCATATTCTCTTCAAAGACGATCGAAGGGCCAACTTAGTTGACATCATAAAATTGGCCTTATACTTCCCCATTTTTGTGGACAAGGAAAAAACCCAAAACCTCTATGCAGAAGTCACCAAAGTCGAACTTAAAGACACTATGCAAAGATTTCAAAAAGATAAAAGCTCGGGACCTGACGGAGGATCCATTGAATTTTACCTGGGCTTCCTCAAGTTCATTGGAAAGGATATTCTCAAATTCATAGAGGAATCCAGATTAAATGGAAGAATTCATAGTCCTCTCAACACCACTTTCATAGCTCTTATTCCTAAGGTAAATTATCCTCTTTCCTTTGATGATTTCCGACCCATCTCTCTTTGCAATTGCATCTACAAAATTATTAGAAAAAATATTGCACGAAGGATGAAACCAATACTCTCCTCATCTATATCGAAAGAATAATTTGGTTTCTTAGAAGGAAGACAAATCCACGAATCTATAGGGGTAGCACAAGAAGGACTACATATTCTGAAAACAATAAAAGAAAAGGGTACCATTTTAAATATTGAACTCTCCAAGGCTTTTGATAGAGTAAATTGGTCATATATCAGGCTCCTCCTCACCCATGTTGGATTCAATGTCCCCTTTATAAAATGGACAATGTCTTGCATCACTTTGGTTTCCTTCATAGTACTCATAAATGGAGTAGCATCCCCTTTCTTCACCTTCGAAAAAGGACTTCGTCAAGGTTTCCCCCTCTCCCCCCTACTCTTCTTACTTGTGGCCGAGGGACTAAGTAGGACAATCTTAAATGTAGTTAGAACAGGGGATTTCCATGACATATAGATCACCACAAGTCAAATACTCACTCACCTACTCTTTGTATATGGCATCCTCATCTTCTGCAGTGGACAAAGGAAAAATGCAGAATCACTTTCAAGTATCATCTTCCTCTTCCGTTCAACAACTAGAATAAAAATAAATTTACAAAAATCCACCCTCGCCTTCTCAGAACTGGAAAGGGAGGAGGAAGATATTTAAAAAAGGCTCTTTCCCTTCACTCATCAAGACTTCATAGATGGCCAAAAATATCTTGTTTTTCACCTAAAACCAAATAACTATCTTAAAAATGACTGGAAATGGCTCATCACAAAACTAGAGAAAAAATTGTCTAGATGGAGCTTCAAGTGGCTCTTAAGAGAAGGAAGACTCACACTAACCAAAGTAGTACTAGAGTTCATCCCATTCTATTGGATGTCGTTGGCCTAGATACTAAAAGGAACTTTAGAAAATATTAGGAAAATATGCTCTCGTTTCATCTGGTGAGGCTCCAGAGACAAAAACATACAACCTTGCGCCAAATGGGATCTTTTAGCAAGGCCAAAATACTTTGGAGGATGGGGGATCAAAAATATTTTCCTTTTCTCAAAATAATTAGCATCAAAAACAGGTTGGAGTCTAATCTCAAATAGAAACCTCTAGTCCTCTATTATCATTCAAAAATATATAGCCCCAGGGACACTAGAAGACTGGATCAAATCCCCAAATAAGTCACATACATCAAGATCCATCTTCTAGAAAGATTGCATTTTTTCCTTTCTAGTTATTGGTGAAGGACTAGCCTGGAGAATAGGTCGAGGAAATCTTCTCCGCATTCGAGCAGATCCCTGGCCTGGTAGTGGGACAACACACATTCTCCCTCCAGATCCTATCAACCTCCTCCACAGGAAAAACATATACTTACTCTCCCACCTAGCTGACCAAATTTCAACAACACCATGGAATCAAGGATGGAAGAAAGCAGCTAACCTAGGGCTAACTTGAGCCTCCTCAACACTCTACAAAAAATACATTGAATCACTTCAAATTGGACACATCAGACTAATTGATAGAGAGGATGAACTGGTCTGGAAAAAGAATCCTTCAGGTGTTTACACCCAAAAATTGGGCTATGTCGCACTAAACCTGGATCTCTTTCAACAACAACAATCCTGGTGGTGGAAAGAAATTTGGAAGCTAAAGTTCCCACAAAAATCTAAACTCTTCCTATGGGCAACACTAAATGGGAAAATCCCTTCATGGGATATTTTACAAAAGAAAAAGTTCGAAGGGCCTGATAGATGTTCCATTTGCCACTCAAAAAATGAGACAATTTACTATTTGTTTATTACCTACCCTTTTACCCAAAGAGTATGGATGGAAGTTTCAGCCAACATCAGACAAACATGCTCATGGGAAGGACCAATCTTGTAACAAGCTTGGAAAGATTGGTTTCAGGACCAAAGATACAGATAACTAAAATCGCCCCCCCCATCCTAATATGGGGCATTTGGTTGGCCCAAAACACAACTCTTTTCCCCGACAAAGATTCTTTCCTAGAAAAAACTGTTGCACAAAGAATCTCAATAATCTCACATTTCCCACAAACAAAAAAGGGGACAAGCATACAACCCTTCTCTCTATAACAAATAGTCAAATCAAAGTTGTGGGCTTACTTTTATGGGGCCTCACAAAACCAAATTTGTGGGGGTGGGTTCTGTTGATGGGGCCTAAATCCCCTTGATTCAATAGCAGGAACCAAACCCGCCACCAAGGCCCAATTAGACTTTGCCGTGTTTGGAGTGGAATGGTTCTCCAGATCTTGCGATCTGGCCAAATTAATGATGGGCTTTGTGTTTTCTGGTGAAGGCTCTTCCTTCAGTTAGGACAGTTCTTTTTCTGTATTTCTCTTGGGTGGGGTTGATATGAGAGAGGCAAGCCAGTATAAACCAACTTGACAAATAACAGGACAAAGGTTTTAACAAGAGGGAAGAGGTCAAGCTTGGGATAACCCACTGCTCAAACATGTAGACAGTGATTCTATGCCACAGGGCCTAGTACTAATACATTAACCAAATGAGCATCCGATTACTGTTTGAGAAGAAAAATAATTTAACAGAATAAAAGACATATGTAATCAAGATCATGGTAAGAAAAATAATTCATCTACCATAACATTCATCACATAACAACACAACGATTTATCCTCATCGTTAAAGAAAAGAACATCAAGACATTGCACCAGATAAATTGACAATAGAATTAATTTCTCTTACTCATTTACTGCATCATTCATGGAACAGGAAAGGAAGTAATTCTTCTCCAACTCCAATCACATACATCTAATGAAAATAGCTTATCTTTGGTCCAGAAGGACTTCTCAATTCACAGTAGTCTCAAAATAGTTATCAACAGCAAAAAAAAAAGGAGTTCTTACAACAACCATCAACCCTTTACTCATCGGTCGATGTCTCTATTTATAATCTAACATTCAACTGTAATTAACGACTAAATACAATTTAGGCCAAACAAAAATTGCCACATAGAGTGATCATCCAATAGTTTCTTTCAACGGTCCACCTGAGATGTCTCTTGAAAAGGGTGGCTTCTTTCATATTCAGACCAGTTGATAAACAAATTTTCACAGGTTTGAGCCCATGCAAACCTATGTTGTTCCATAGGGGCAGCATATTCTCCTTTGATGTCTACTACATGCGCCCGGTATTTTACCAAACTGGAGTTCAATAGTTGCAGCATGGCTCGAGCTCAGATTGAATGACCTGCAGATTGTTGCACTTGTCCTGGCAGTGTATTGATGAATTTTGCGCACCCTTTGGCCCATAGTAAGTCTGGTATGGAGTGTGTCTTGAACACATTGCTCAGGTTAGTGAATTCATCAGGAGTGCAGAATTCAGGGAGACCAAAATATTTCATTACTTTATTAATTTTACCCTAGTGTTTCTGGCACTTGGCCCATTGCTTTTGGACTTCTCAGTGTGGGTCCCAGGTCATCTTCGCCCAGTATTCAACGTATTTCTTCATGCGGTTGAAACTACTTTTTCCAACCAGCCGAATTCCATGATTTTCCTTTTCTCGCCCCTGCTGGATCGCTTCAATGTATTTGAGTTTCTCTACCACTAATTGTGCCTTTTCATACCATTTTTCCATCTCTTTGCATGTCGCGAGTGCCATAAGAGTATCCTCCTAGAATTTGACTATGCTCTCGGTCAACAGGTGCCTTTCCTTCTTGAACTCTTTATAAAATCCGTTGAATTCTTCCTTCAGATATGTGGTGGTCTGTGTATCCCCTTTATAGTATTTGACAAGAGGGTGCAAGTGTTTGATCTCCTCCCAGGTATTGGATAGTTCCTTTTCATCTCTCCTGGATCTGTCCTGGGCGACATTTGAGAGGGATTTTCCTATGCCTATTAGTTCGGACGTGCGAGCATCTGCAGTGATGATTAGGTTCTCTTCTGTGGTAACCATGATGGATTGATCCAAAGTGATCCTTCGCCTCTTTGCAGTCCTTTGAACGATGGCCTTCCTCTTTTGATCGTAAGATATCGCATAGATGTCTACTACTTTGTCTACGAGTTCTAGTATCCGTTGATCTCCCCATGAGAGGTTGTTCCTCAGACTACCTGTGGTGTATATTCGATCAGGAGTGGTTTCTCAAATTTCTTTGCTCTATTTTGTGGATCTGTCCTCTACTTTCCGTTCACCTGGGACTTGAATATTGGGTGTGATGGAGGCATTGGGCACATAATCATTGCTTACTTGTTCACCGGTCGTAGAACTATCGATTCTCTTTTGCAAAGTCTCGCCACTCGGTCTTGCTTCTGCTTCCTATCTGTTGGAATCTCTTGTGTCGAGACCACCTACAGACCTTGTTTCCATCTATGAGTCCTGCTTGTCTTGGACCTCAGGCTCAGGGGAAGTGATTTTCTTGAGACCCTTTTCCTATTTGACTCTCACCAGGGTGTCGTGAGTGAGTTCTGGACTCTCGTCATCGTTGTAAATATGTATAAGAGTACTCAAGGGATTGGGCGCTTGTGTCTCTATCGATACTCGACCTGTCTCTGGTTTATTTGTCCCTTCTTTCGAAGGATCGATCGATGATGTTGCGGGTTCAGGGTTTCCCAACCCATGGGCGTTGTAGGGGACTCTGGACCCATGATCATTTGACTCCATTGGGATACTCTGAACAACAATTGAGGCTTCATGTCCGATTGAAAGATACGAGTCATCCTACATCCGTTTCATCAACAAATCGGTTTGCTGAAAGAAAAATGTACCCCTTTCTCATGCAGCTTGATCTTCCAGAAGATCCCTGATTTGTACTGGGGATTCCTGGTCAACTCCCACGGCTTCAATGTCTTCTTCGAGATCACTTGTTACTTCATCCAATTCATGTGCAACTGCTTCTCTCAGGCATCAGCTAATTTCTTGAACTACCTATTCCAGAAATGTTGCCTGCTTTTCGTGGCTCATAGCTCTAAACTTGGTTCCTCGAGGATCAACTCTCCTGGACACCACCACATTCTAGGCTTGGGCATTTTCAGTAAATATTTCATCTTCTAACTGGTTGTGGGCATAGGTCCAACAGGATGATGCCTGTGACGCATGTTGTATAACCAATCCCTTGGGATAATGTTTGCAAAATCAGCCAGTTTGGAACTGAAATTCCAATTGACCTAGACTGAGTTGTTTAGCATGCGCGATATCTTTGACCATGCAGAACCCAATATGAAACCCATATGGTATGAAATCTTGCTTCTTTTCTTTTACTAAAGTTGCATTATATCCTTGTAGGATGGCTTGATAGGAAATTTCCCCTAACACTAGCCGGTTGGGAACATAAATGGGTAATAAGTGGGGTGCTCCTGTGGCACTGAAAAATATGATGTAGGTCTCCCTTTCTTCCAAATAACAGTGGCCAATTTGGGCTATAACCTTCTTTGCTTCATATGATAATCTAGGGCACTCTCTTCTGAAGAGAAAGGAGTAAATGGTTGCAATAAAATGATCATAGATAACAACATAGGATTTTTTGTACCTATTTTCCCATAGGATGTTGAAGTATACATGGACAACCAAATCTGAAGGGTGGAAATTCATATTCATCCCAACAAAAGAATTCCTAGTGTATATCACATCCAGTAGATACGAAGCCATGTAGAAGGCGGGGGTATCTCCCTCCTTCAGCTCCTGATCCTGTCTTATGTAGGTGCTTAACTGTTTGGAGATGATGGCACCCCAGTTGAAGCCTATACCTGAAATAGCGATTGTAAAAGCTAGAGGCATCCAAGCCTCTGAAAATCAAGAATAGTCCTTTTCCCCATGTAACCTACAAAGTAAATCCATGAGGTATATGTATGGTTCCCTGAGATTGGTCGTTGGGTACCAGCCAACAGCTTGGTTTGTGAATTTTTTGTCTTCTCTCCACCAAGATGACATGATTTTGTTGGTGTCGTGTGCCACATAGAAACTTAAGACTCCGACGCACTCATCGTTATCAACATTAATCAAACACTTTTGGGCATTAGTGTGGTCAATGATCCACTTTAGGAGCTCAATGCATGGAAATACTGGAGATCGGCTTGCCACCATGTGCAGATAAGCCCTGCGAATGTTGGGGAGTACCTTATCATCGAGCTTCCTTGTTTCAAGATCGCTATGCGAGGTATATTCGAGGGGTTATTCTTTCTTGATTTTCTTGAAAACTTCTTCCCAGTGAGGAAATACCATCTTGGCTCTAATACTTGCCTTCGTGTCTCTGAAAGTTGGGGGTTGGACAAAAGGCTCCTTGGTGATTCTCTTAATGACAGATACTGGTTTGGGAACGAAATCTAATTGCCTTGCAACTGATGGGGAGGAGCCTTCTCCTACTTCTAATTCCTACATCTTAGAGGCTCTCGTCGATTTCCTGGTGGATGACTTCTTTGGAGGCATTATTCCTGCAATTTAAAATTTCATTTGAACATGCATGTAGAGCAGAGTTGGGTGAGAATATATAAAATGGAGCGCAAAAAACCAATAAGCGAACCCATACATGTAATGTTGGCTAAGATAACGGTTTTCATACTCACTGGAATTTGAATGCTTCCTGTGAACTTCTATCTTTTATCTCCTGTCTTCCCTGAACTTGTTGTTGCACAGAATGGGATCATACCCAATGAATCGAGAGGAATACAACTGGGAGATACTATCAGTCATATCAGTTAGTTAATAGGAGTAATGAATGCAAATTCAAAATAAACCACTATCGTTTTTTTTGTGGATAAATTATGACTGGTTGATGACTGAGGCACGGATGGAGATGCATTGTATCAACAAGTTTAACGATTCCTTTTGATTCATGCACGAGTTAGTAACTAATGCGTTATCCACAAATTAACTGAGAACCGTAATTGCAACGTACCTACTACACTCCGGGGTCAACACGTCTCGTCATGTCACATCACTTGGCGAACGAATCAGGGATCGATTATTATCAGAGTGTGTACTTACATTGATAGGCTATTGATGAAACTTACGACGCCGATGATATAGGGGTTGGCGATCGGGAGGTTTACTCTTTCTTTCATGCAGTGCATATTATTACATCTTTCTGTCGAAGCTAATTCAATCGGTCTTCGGCAAAATCATTCCCAAGGTTTATTCATAGGAAATAATCATTTCATCAGCCAACATTGATGAGGGTCGGTATTCGAGTACTTTGACTCTCCAAACGGTTTTCGCCACCATCATCTTCCACCGATGCTGAAATTCTCTTGTGAGTCGGAAAAAATTTGGGTCATCGATTCCTCGAGTAGTTGTTAAGTATTTCAAAGTTAAGATGATTCTTCTTCATATGTTCAAGTGAAATTTTAATCAATTAAAACATGAAACATATAAGAGAAGCGAAGGATCATCTTCAAGCCGAGGTGAAAACAATCAAAAGTAAACTACAAGGTGGTACCCAAAAGGAAATAGTCGCAGAACTTTTAGGGTCTGTTGAGTACTCGACAGTTTCATACTACATATTTTTGAAACTCACTCCTTCCACACAAAACTGGGGCTAGGTTAGGGTACCAACAACTATGTAAATCTTTTGACCTTAAAACTACTACTTACCTTTGCAAAAGAAAAATATTTGCGGTATATCCATATCTTTGGAGACTCAATGATTGTAGTGAACTAGGCAAGGAGACTCCAGTAGTTTCATAACATTTTCATCCTCCCTATTCTGGAGGACATTTTTTGCCTACTAGAAAATTTTGACACTATGACTATCTCCCATGTCTACAAGAACAGGAACATGGTAGCAGATGTACTCTCAAAAGCAGGGCTCCTCCTTGCTCTAGGACATTGGGACATGATAGAGCACAAGAATGGAAACTCACAATCTTATTACCTTCGACCATTTATAGACTCAACAACTCAACAACAGGATTCACAGCCAGAGCAACAAAAACACTAAAAACTCCATTTTGGATGCAATCAACAGCATAAACTTTGGAAGAAATCTACACAATACTACATATCATCAGATTCACAATCTGCAATTCAGATTCAAAACCCACTGGGTCCAATACTTGTGATTTAAACCAAAATTTTTTGGGAACTCTCTACTCGGAAAAAATTCAGAGACTTTCTAAAAGAACTTTTATTTTTCTCCGACACATATAATACACCCAAGAGGTGTTGTGCTTCTTGAAGCACCTACATAATGTAATTTTGTCTCTTCATATGAATAAAATTGTGCTTCTTTCGATGGAAAAAAAATAGAACACTTATCTTATAAAATGTGCAACCCCCTATAGAGGAAAAACATTCCTCCAAACCATATCCTTTTTTTTATAATTATAAACAACAAGACACCCCCGAGCTAGGGTTATGAATCCACAAGAGATGGAGGTCCTTAAAGATGGATAATGTCCCCCTTTCAATAGTTAAACTCTCAGTTAATTCCAGTCCTCCAACACACTTCCCCCCAACCTGCACAACCCAAGGGATGGAATCCACCTTCATTGCTCACAGTCCCTCGGGTATTTCCATTCCACTCCAAGGCTTCCAACATAGGTTGGACATGAATTTTTCTTACTGGGACTTCAGGATTTCCACAACTACAAGAAAAAATTCTCCCAACAACAAAAACATGTGATTCCTTCATGAAATTCAAATAGCTCATTACTCCTAGGAACACAACCTATTTCTCCATGAAATTATAGCTCAAAACAAAAACCAAACATGCCTACAACAACTACCTTCAAGCTTCAACACTAAAAACTCTATTGTTGTCCAGAAAACTCCATGTAAAAACAACTCTCTATGCAAAAATGTGAATGCATAATTATGGTCTCCTATTCATACTAATTTACTCTCTTTCTCTTGCTTTATTGACTTTAACTCTTCTCCAAGATGATTTTCCTCATCCCCCATGCTCTCAATAACTATGGAAAGTGACTCTCACACCAACCCTGTTACATGAATTCAATGATTGGACTCTAGAAAACTCAACAACTAATGGAAAGTTCATGGTAAGAATAATTTAGAATGAAATGAGAAATAATTTTTGGTTTAATAGACATGGATAATTCTCCCCCTTGGACTTCTTCCCTCTCTTATGGATACTTAGCCCCCAAATATCCATCCATGTCCATTTGTAGCTAGCGATACATTTTATTCATTATATTCAATTTACATCATTTACATATTACATCGATTGGGATCTCGACCATATACTATATTTACAATATACATCACTTGGATCTCGGACATATACTATATCTATGATATACATAATTAGTTTGGGGTTTGAAAATGGGGATTTTATAAATAAATTCATAACATAAGGATGTATGTAACTTTCTCCACAATGAAAGAGGATTATTATGGAGTCTTTCTCTTTAAGGGAAAATGCATTCTCTTTTGGACCTTGTCTTTTAGGAGGGATGACTTGAACCCTAAGAAGTTTTTTCCTTCATCTCTCTTGTATCTATTGAAGATGGAAATTTTGTTTTGGGAAAATTTAACCTTTGTAATGCCATTAGAGGTAGAAGAATACCCCTCCATAGACCTTAAGAAAAATAGTCCAACAATTTAGATAAATGTGACTTTGTTTCTCATGCTACAATGTCAAATTAGTTGGAGTAAAAGGAGGGAAAATGCCCATGTTTATGGAAGAACAAGTGCCACATACATTTTCCAATGGGGAACATGACTTGGGGGATCCAATCACACTGCTTGTTATTGTTTGAACCCTCTTCGAAAAATTCAATTAACTTCATCTTTAAGTCTTATAAAATATTTTATTGAGATAAAATGCACATATCCTCTTAAAATCCAAAGTATTAGATATTTCTTGTCAAATATTTTTATTAGACTTCATTTTTAGGAGACTTTGATATGTGAAATTTTTTATACTTTATCATGTATACATAATTTTTGGGAATAGGGTGGAACATGACATGAAACATAGAACACAATACTGCAAATAATTGAGGAACATAATTTCAAAGATAAATGTGGTGTCTAAAGACACCGTTACAACACTTACGCAGGGTGCTCTATGATCAAAATATCAGAGTGCATGTTGCACATATTTATCCACATGGCCTATTGCATAGTATCCATAATGATAATGACCCAAGGGGCCTTTTATTCATAGTATCAAGTTCTAACCAACTTCCATAGAATCCGGAAGATCTTGTCCACATATAATCGTTATTTGTTAGAGTTCACTCTGCCAAATCTGCATTGTCGAGTCAGATAGAAAAGGATACTAAACCCGACCACCTATGTGTCCAACTTATAATCGATTACTGGGCTAGTCGATCCACCACCTGACTATATTCAAATAATGGTCGACTGTATGGCTGATAAGCACATCGACTACTCGACCAACTATTGTAGTTTGTTGGTTGATTGTCTGATCGATTGTATCTATATGTAGGTCAACCTCTTGATCAACTTAACCTAGGAGATGTGTGATAAACCATAAATGATTGATGTCCCAATACCTCCCATAAACACACAACTATAGAGATTCATAAGGTGAAATTATGTCATTATGACACCCCCCATAATTGCAACTTCCTGAATTCCAAGTATCATGTAGATCTTGATAAATCTGGCTTTAGATAAAGGTTTAATGGCGAATATATCGACAACTTGTTCATTTGTTCTGCAATATTAAAGAGAGACAAAGTTCTCATGAACCATATGTCTCAAATAGTGGGCATGGAGATCAACATGCTTCATCTTACTGTAGGCAATAGGATTATCAACAACTTGTATAACACTTTGGTTATCACGGTAAATTGTAGTCGAGGTCTAAACATGCAAGACAAGCTCTCCCAAAATTTGGTGAATCCACGTTGCTTCAGTACATGCTTGAACGATGCCTTGATATTCTACTTTTTTAGTTGAAACAAAGACTGTATTTTGTTTCTTGCATGACCACACCAACGATCCAGTGATAAAGAGAAACACACAGTTAGAAGTGGACTTATGATAATCATTTTCTCCAACCCAATCGAAGTTGGTGAAGCTCACTAGCGAATATGAACTTCGACAATACTTGATACCAAACTGAGTGGTAGCTTTAATATAGTGGACAATTAATTTGACTGCTTTCCAGTGGCTTTATTTCAGGTCAAGTCAAGTATGAGCAAGATAAATAAGACTATTAACCAATTGTATAAATAGAGTAGCATCAATTGTAGGAGTTTGACAGGTTTTGGTAAGATTTACTCTAGACTGAAAAGGACTAGCACAAGGCTTGCAATTATCCATATTAAAGTGTGTCAACAGATCCATCATATATTTATCCATCACATAGTGGTAATACTTGAAGACCCAAAAAACAATGCAAAGTACCAAGATCTATCATGTTAAAGGAGTCAACAAGTTGTTTCTTCACTCTATGGATAAGATCATTATTATTGCCAATAATGAGTAAGTCATCTACATATACAACAAAAATCAAGTTGTATCCACTGGTATGGAGTACATACAAGATGTGATAAGATTCACACCATTTGAAACCAAGTCAAAGAAATAAAATGTCAATCTTAGCATACCAAGCTTAGGGAACCTGGTTCAAAACATAAAGAAAAACACCCTTCACATCCATCTCATGGATTTTCCATTCAAAATGAACAACAAGGGAAAGAATTATTCAAACAAATTTCATCTTCATGATAGAGGAAAAGGTTTCATTATATTCGATGCCTTCTTGTTGATAAAATCCCTTCGCAATTAGGCATGATTTATGTTATTCAAAAACACCTTCAGAGGTAAATTTGGTCTGGTAGGCCCATCGAAACTTCACAATGTTATTTCCTTGCGGTCAAGGAACCAAGTCCCAAGTGTGATTCTTCAACAAAGAATCAATTTATGTCTTCATGGCCTGCTCCCATTCAGGTTTTCCTTCGACATTTGAGTAGGTAACAAGATCATAGGTTTCTAGCACATGATTCATCAAGGAAACATTGACATGTCGCTTTTGACTTCGAATTTTTTGTCCAAAGGAAACATATCCAGCATCAGCTCCAACAACTTCAATTTTCTTGGGATCCCATATGGGTAGACAAGAAATAGGTGAACTACAATTCACTCCAGTAGGTCGATCAGAAGTCATAGGGTCTTTAGTCAACAAACCAATTAAAATAGAGGACGATGGACTAGTCGAATCAAAGGTCGACAATCTAGTCAAAAATGAACAAAGTTCGACTTTCTAGTCAAAGGAATGAAATAGGGGATATGAGAACTACTTTTAGAGAAAACATCAAAGGGATCATCCTGTAGCAATCCATAGAAGGCATTCAACAACTTAATGCTAGAATACTTCTCATAAAACTGTATAATTTGTTTGATAATGATTTGTCATTTGACAGGATCAAATAATTGATAGGATTTCAACTCTTCAGAGTAGCCCATCATGATGCAAGAATGACTCTTTGCATCCAAATTCCTTATGCAATCATCAGGAATGTGATCCCAGGAAACAAATCCAAACACATGAAGGTGATCGAATAAATGATTCTTACCATACCACCATTCTACTGGATTCAATGGAAGTAGCAACTCTAGTCAAGATGTGATTGAGAAAATAATTTGTACAATACACCGCTTCAGCCTAGAAGTGAGGAGGTAGATATTTATCCTACAAAATACATCTAGCAATGTTGAATAATGTCTAATTCGACCATTTTTTGATGTCTAGGAACCAACTGAGTCCAGTCAATACCAGGTGGAAGAAGGTATTCTTCAAAGGGTCGATTAACATACTCACCACCATTATTGTGATGTCCCCCATCCCAATGGAGGGACATTACATTGTAGAATATGTTGCTAGAATGGTTGTCGTTACACCAAAACCTGTAGGTGATTGGTAAACTCACCACCGCCAGATTTCAAGAATCCACGAGAGACGATTATTCCCTTGTCATGATACACCAGGGAGCGCTGTCTACTTGCAATTTCATGCAACAATCTTCCCCTCAGCGCGAGCCGAGTGTGTATCAAACTCATGACCTCTAGCTCTGATACCATTTGTTGGTAGAATGAATATTGTTACACCAAAACCCGTAGGTGATTGGTAAACTCACCACCACCCGATTTCAAGGATCCACAAGAGGCGATTAGTCCCTTGTCACGATACACCGGGGAGTGTTGACTACTTGCGATTTCGTGCAATAGAATATACATAAAAACAAAATTTATGCTTACTAAATTAATTCATTTTTTTGTTAGCCGATTTCCTGTAGCTTACAACTAAAAATTAAATAGATTTAAATATTGTCTACAACCATAGAATAGATGCATCTACAATAGGCTACAAATCAACATGAAATGAAACTAAACAACTCATTACAACAACATATAAATCATTCTCATTTACACAGAGTTCATTCACAACAATAACACATGTAAATAACTTAGCAAAAAGATAAAATACTTATCTTTAAAAAAGAATTGTGCAACCACCTTCTTGGGACAAACATTCCACCCAACCATAGAATGACTATTCCAAATCACAATACCCATTCAACCCCGAGTTGAGGTTGTCAATCCACAAAAGAGGGTGGTCCCTCACAGTCCACTCATAGCTCATTAAACTCTCAACCCAACTGATATTCTCCTACAACTATCACGATTATCCACCACCTCTCTTCCTCTTGACCTATACAACCCAAGGAATGTGCCCCATTCACTGATATTATTACCTTAGGCATCCCATTTATTTATCAGGGTCTCCCTGGAATAGATAGCTAGGAATCTCGCAAATGGGAACTCAAGGGAAACTACTGCTAGGAAAACTATCAACAAACCAACAACAAACACTTGTTGTTTTATTGAAACTCACAAATAAGTTCACTCTTCAGGCATGAAAACCTAGCTCTTTAGTTTTCCATCTCCAATTCACTCCAATTATGCTCCAAAATTCTCTAGAATTCTCCCTCCATGGATGCATCAACTTCAAACTTTGTTTCTTGCTCTCTCCTTGGATCCCATGCACAAAACTTGACTAGATAAAAATTGTTGTCCCAACCCACACAAATTTCCTC
Source organism: Picea sitchensis (assembly GCA_010110895.2). NCBI lineage: Eukaryota > Viridiplantae > Streptophyta > Pinopsida > Pinales > Pinaceae > Picea > Picea sitchensis. The sequence goes on along the minus strand of SNQJ01S0000677.1, from coordinate 157,777 downwards.
TCTTTGGCTTTCCTTTCTTGACTCACACTCTTCCCTAAGATGATTGTACTCAAACCCCATGTTCCCAATAACTTTGGGATGTGACCACTCACACCCATCCTCTTACATGTATTCAATGATTGGTTTTGGGAACACTCAATAAAAAATGGGAAGGTTCATATACAAATAGAAAATTTAGGAAAATGGGTTGAATTAATATACATGGGTAATCCTCCCCTTGGACCCCTCTTAGACATTATCCTAGACACCCACCCCCTCTTGTGGATTAACTAAGCCCCCATCTCTTGTACATGTCCCCTTAGTAGCTAACATCACATTTTATTATTAAAAAATTGAAATACAATTCGCATATTACATAACTTTGGCAGTAGACAAACATTATATCTACATAAAAAATAATTAAATTGGGGATTATAGTGGGGATGTTACATTCCCCCTCCCTTATAATTTTGTTCCATTGATCCAAAAAGATCTTTTAAACAACAATGGTTGAGTTATTTAGCATGTGTTAATTAACCATTTAGGTAGTTGAATGAATGAAGAATAATTATGATTGAAAACATGACTGCCATATATACATATACAGATCTGAAATAAAGCAAGAGGAACAACAAACCATAAACACCAATGTGATAACGAAGTTCGACAATCTCACCTACGTCTCCGAGCCTTTGTCTCAGTGGGTGAGGCTTTCTTATTTCTGTTCAAATCTTTAAAATTACATCATAGTAGTTCCAAAAAGGTTACAAACTGATCTGGTCTTGTTCTACCAGATCTCTGGAACACAACAACACATACAACATTGAAATCGGATGACCATAGATCCTAGAAATGGCCCATAAAGGTGCTCTCATCAACAACTTCCCTGCATGACAATGGCTTTGGTTCAAAAATTCGGCAGCATAAACTTGTTATGAACCTTCCTTTCATGGCTTCAAGAATCCTTGGTTTATATAGATCTAAATTTGGTAACCATATCCCGACTTCCCCCCAAGATCTGGCCTAAAAAAGGGCCCAATATCCCCCAAAAATGACCAAAATCTCTCAATTCCATTGAATAAAACAACAAAATATCTATTATAAAGTAATAAAACCCACTTTATTTCAAAAACAGGGCTCAAACCCCTTTCTTAGGGCTCCTGGTCATGTGGGGTGTCTCCATGTGGCTCTGGCTATTCGGGCGCGCTGGTCCCCTGCGACCTCAACTCCTAGTTCTATGGAGAAAGGTCATATGGCCCAACGCTTATGCACCCTATTAAGCCCTAATATTGGCTCATTACCCATTAATTGGGGCATATTAGATTAGTAATGCTATTTTATTTATGTCGGCTTTAGTCCATTAGTTGTAATTTAGATTAGTAATGTTATTTTAATTATGTCGGCTTTAAGCCATTATTTG
>SNQJ01S0000677.1:111505-156368 GCA_010110895.2 Picea sitchensis | reverse complement strand
TAATTAACACCGAGTCCTATAGTGGAAGTTCTGAATCCGTGGGCCAACTCTCCAGAATAAACACACGCCTGAAAGTTTTTATGACAAGAGAATATGGGAGGGTCCTATGTATTATTGCACCAAGGCTGGGGGCTAGTCCCCAACCCTAACTCTGTCGGAAACATTACAATGTAACTTTATATAAAATTTTCTTGCCATAGTTTAACAAAATTCAGCAAGGGCAGGTTGGCTATCCCGGCCATGCCAAGTCATTTCCCGGACCGAAGGTCGGGGGTTCGAAATCGATGAACCCATAAATGTCTTACAAGAAACCAATGAACCAATATAGGGGTGCCACATGGCAGCCCAGGACTGTCCCTGTCACATCTTACTGAAGCCACTATCATCCATGTAGAAAACATTACTAATGATAGCATTAAAAATATGAATACAAATGAGATGATATGTTTTTAATACTTGCACGACATTATCTTATCTTGAAGGAAAGTGTGATTGATTTTCCATTCTACAATCATCTCTTTTTCTTTCTTAAGATCAATTACTTGTTTTGAAATAATTATAGGTGTGTTTCTTTCTTGAGTTGCATTTCTTAATTGTTCCATAGTTTGAATAGAGTTATTTTCCATTAAATGATGAGCATTAACCACATATTCTTGACCTGCTTTGGTTAAATGATATTGATTATTTTCCCTGTAGAAGATTGTTTTACGATCATACAAGTATGGACTACCTAATACCATTCCACATTCACTTAGTGGCACCATATCACATATTACCTCGTCCACAAACTTAGATGAAATTGCAAATTTTAATGTGAACTACTTGGTTATGTGCATTTGATGATTGTTTCTTATCCATTTAAGTGTGTAGGGCTTATGATGCATCTATGTTTTTAATCCTAATTGTTTAACCAATTCCTCTAAAATCAAGTTAGATTGAGATCCACTATCTATCAATGTGTCAACCTTGGTGTGCCTCATGATGACCCTTATGTGAAACAATTTACTTCTACAATCAAATCCTTCACCAATTTTACCTATCATACCAACCAAGGAGACTTTAGATTCATCACCTAAATCTGATCCCAAGTTTGTTGGCCATGTTTCTGCTGCAACTGTTTGCCTCCCTTTTCTTTCTTTGAACCACTTCGGTCTCTTCTTGGGATGCAATTGCCAACAACAGTCCTCATCATGCCCCTCTTTATTGCAATACTTGCAAGAGGGCTTCTCTTCCTTTCTTTCCACTGAATTTTCCTTCTTGCGATTACACTTCCTTTTGTCCTCTTTCCTTGAAGACGATTCCCCTGATACACCAACACATGTTTTCCTTTCTTCAATGTATGTCGCTTGAACAGAAAACTCATCAATATTAGTAGGTCCAAACATGAATACAGTATTTCGAATATGTGCAGGTAAACCTCCTATATAGTTCATAAGATTTTCTTCAGTATGTAAATGAATATCTAACATCAATGCCATTTTACGAAAACCATCTGTGTATTCTTGCACTGTTTGTCCTTTTCTTAGTTTAAGAGATTGTCATTCAATTAATGTTTTCTCTTTATAAACCAAATGATAGAATTGCTTCCTAAGTGTAGGAATAAAACTTTTCCATGATGGAAATACATTACCCACTTATTGTGTGCCATTTTTCAACTTTCTTTTCCACGAGATGAGTGTTGTTCCTACAAGTGTAAGTGATGCCAACTTGATTTGATTTTCCTCATCCTTTATTTGTTGCACACTGCAATAAACCTCCATCTATCTAACCCAATTTTCAAGTCTCTCTGCATTAACTTCACCATCATACATGGGTAATTTGAATTTAACACCAAGTTTTAGTAAAGAAATTTCATTCTTATGTTTATGAACATGTTTCTTTGCAGTTCTTTTAGAACTTGAACTTGAAGAGGAAGGAGAAGAAGGAGGTGAAGATGGAGGTGAAGGAGGAATTTGAGGAGGATCCTCTCCTTCTTCACTTTTTCCCTTTGAATATTCACCCAGATTCAGTCTCTTCCATTCCAAGTAATCCTCATACAAAACCTTCATCATCTCCGACATGGCGACGAAAGTGTTTTGAAACTCTTTCTCATCCTGAGAAAGTCCCTCTTCTGATGCCATCTTCTCTCTTTGAGAAGTTCTCTTTCTCAATCCAATTAATGGATTCTCTTCAAAAATATCGCCTTCACCACGATGTATATTTTCCCTGGTTAACATGCAAAACTCAAATCCAAAAGTCAACTAGCTCTAATACCACTTGATTTGAAAAGATCTTATAAACGACAATGGTTGAGTAATTTAGCACGTGTTAATTAACCATTTAGGAAGCTGAATGAAAGAGGAAGAATTATTATTGAAAAAATGATAGCCATATATACATATAAAGATCTAAAATAAGCAAGAGGAACAACAAACCAAAAACACCAATGTGATAACAGAGTTTGACAATCTCGCCTACGTCTTTGGGCCTTTGTCTCAGTGGGTGAGGCTTTCTTATTTCTTTTCAAATATTTAAAAGTAAATCATAGTAGTTCCAAAAAGGTTAAAAACTGATCTAGTCTTGTTCTACCAGATCTCTGGAACCCAACAAAATAGACGACACTAAAATTGGATGACCGGAGCTCCCAGAAATGGCCTGCAAAGGTGCTCTCCTCAACAACTTCCCTGCATGACAATGGATTTGGCTCAAAAATTTGGTAGAATAAACATGTTCTGAACCTCCCTTTCATGGCTTCAAGAAGCCTTGGTTTATATATATCTGAAGTTGGTAACCATATCCCAACTTCCCCCCCAATATCTGGCCTCAAAAATGGCCCAATATACCCCCAAAATGACCAAAACCTCTCAATTATGCTGAATAAAACAATAAAATCTCTATTATAAAGTAATAAAAAACATTTTATTCCAAAAAAAGGGTGCAACCCCCTTTCTTAGGGCTCCTGGTCATGTGGGGTGTCTCCACATGGCTCTGGATATTCAAGCGCGTTGGCCCCTTGCAACCTTATCTCCTGGTTCTATGGAGAAAGACCATATGGCCTAACGCCTATGCACCAACGCGCCCTATCAATAGTTGAGCCCCCGATGTATGGCCTTCGGTTACGCCCCTGGTCAGGGGGCTAGCCCGTCTGACCGGTTCCAACCTTTGTATTCCCATGCTAATAGTTAACACCAGGGCCTATGGTGGAAGTTCCCAAACCGTGGGCCAACTCTTGAGAATAAACGTGTGCCCAAATTTTTTTACGACAAGAGAATATGGGAGGGTCCTATGTAGTATTGCATCGGGGATGGGGGCTAGTCCCTATCCCTAACTCCACCGAAAACATTACAATGTAACTTTAAATACAAGTTTCTTGCCATAGTTTAACAAGAGTCACCAAGGGCGAGTTGGCTAGCCCGACCTTGCCAAGTCATTACCCAGACTGGAGGTCGCGGGTTCGAAATCGTTGAACCCATAAACGTTTTACAAGAAGACAATGAACCAATAGAGGGGTGCCATGTGGCAGCCCGGGAATGGGCCACGTGGCACCTTCCAACTCACCCAAATCATGCCACGTGTCGACACACCATTTTTCCACATCTACCACAATGTCACTACCATGTTAGAACCACGTGTAGTACAGATTGTATGGACTTGCCACATCATCTGTACAGACATGCCACATGTCACAATTGCAAGGCTGACATGTGTCACTCCCTAACTCCTCCACCTATCTGTCCACATCATCGCCAACTGTACCCTGCCACATCAGCTGTACATATGTACGACATGTACATGCAGCTACCACATGGCACTGTACGGACTATATAGTCAACATTTTTGCATGTTTGACCAAACGAACATACCGTGATAAATTGAGCATATGACGTTTGTTTGATCCCATTCAAGTTGCGTTGGGTTCATATCAATGAGGCCTACACACAAGTCTATTTTGAATCCATTCTGAGATATTTTATTTTTATGCCTTTCTGAGCCCCATCAAGCTCCTGGATCAACCATCCTTGGTACACTCTATGTCGATATACATACATACATACATATATGTATGTATGCATGTATGTATGTATGTCGACATAGAGTGCATGAAAATTTACATCACAAAACATAGAAATAAAATTCTACAATTTAACAACTCCAATAGCAACTCCAACCAAAATCTCACATTCCTTTCAACTCTCTAACCCAAGGAATGTACCATTCATTTATTATGGATAACCCAAGGTACATACCATCCATTTATCAAGGATAACCCAAGGTTCATACTATTCGTTTATCAAGGCTAACCTAAGGAATGAGCCATTTTTTTATCAATGTCCCCAACGCAGTTGGCTAGGACTCAAAGATGTGGTTCCATAATTTTAGCTACTCAAAATAGAGTCTTGCATTATTTTTTCTTCAAAAATGTCAAAATTTTATAGGTATTCTTCCCTCTTGTTTTCTTCATGCTCCCACGTAGCATCTTCAGGACCGTAGTAGGTCCATTGAACCTTTACCAACCCTATGGCTTTGTTCCTGAGCAATTTGACTCTCGGGTCAAGGATGTGTACTAGTTCCACTTGGAAATTCCCTTCGTGATCTACCTGGATCACATTCCAATCAATTATGTGGTTAGGTTCAGGCAAATATTTCTTTAAAAATGACACATTAAATTCATTATGCACTCTCATGGATGCATGCAAATCTAACATGTATGCAGCTAGCCCTATCTTTTCTAATATTCAAAAGGCCCACAATATCTTGCTTCCAACTTTGGGTAGCTTCCTAATCTTAGAAAACTTCTCTTTGCCTTCACTTTCAAAAACACATGCTCTCCCACTTTAAAGTCTCTGAAAACTTTTTTCCTATGTGCATAAATTTTCTCCCTATATTGAGTAGCCTTCAAATTCTGCTTTATATTTTCCATCTTATCTTACATTTATTTTAACAATTCTGGCCCAACAATTGCTCTGTCTGTTGCATTACCCCAACTCACCGGAGTGTTAATTTTTTCCCATACAATGCTTCAAACTAACTCATCTTCAATGAGGCATGATACCCATTATTGTAGGCAAATTCAACTAAATGAATATAATCTTCACACTTTGATGGTTAATCCATCACATACATTATAAGCATGTCTTAAATTATTATGTTAGTCCTTTATGTTTTCCCATCTGACTCTGGATGATATGTTGTACTAAGATTTAAATTTGCTCTAAATCCCTTGAACAAACCTTTCCAAAAATTAGATGTGAACTTTGGATATCTATATGAAACTATTTCTTTAGGTACCCCATGTAGCCTAGCAATTTCTTTCATGTAGATATCTACAATATTTTCTTCCTTGTGTGTAGTTCTTACTGGAATAAAATGTGTTTCTTTAGACAATTTATCCACCACCACCATTTCAGAATGGGAAATGGTTGTAGGAACCCTACTTGGTGTCTATGTTCCATCTTTAATTTTTGAAATTATAGACATCTTTCTATGCAATTAGCCGCTTCCTTCTTCATTCCCAGCCAAAATTATTGGATTCTTATTGCTGCAATTGTTTTATGATATCCTAGGTGCCTGACATATGGCACATTATGCATCTCCTTCAACACTGCATTTTTCAGCTCACTGAAATTGGGCACGTATACTTTTCCCTTGTAAATGAGAATTTCATCCTCTCTTAGCTCATAATAATTAAATTTATTCTGAAATTTACCTTGTTGTAATGCTTCTTTTATTTTCACATAGTGATGATCTGAATTTGCTGCTGCAATAATTTTGTCTTTTAGATCTATCATGTACATGTTGATGGCTGCAATATGCACTTCATGAGCTCTCATGTTGAGTGCATCAACCACTTGATTTTCCTTCCCTTTATATGCTTAATTTCGAAGTCATATTCACTCATAAATTACAACCATCTATTTTTTCTGGCATTTAGTGTTGGATGTCCAAACAAATGATTCAAACTATAGTGGTATATCCCTAGCTCGAATCTCTTACCCATAAGATAATGCCACCACATTTTCAATGCATGTATAATCGATTCTAACTCCAAGTCATGTGTAGCATAATTTTTGTCATGCTCTTTTAATTTTCTGGACTCATAGCATACCACATGGTTCCTTTGAATGAGAACTCAACCGAGTCCTTCCTTTCATGCATTGGTGCACATAGAAAAATCTTTGTTTGGATCTACAATATTCAATATTGGTGCACTTGTCAAAATTCCCTTCAACTGTCTCCCTTCACACTTGGAAGTCCATTCAAATTTGACTCCCTTCTTTTGCAAGGAAGTGATTAGACTTGCAATCCTTGAGAACCCTTTTATGAATCTTTTGTTATAACCAGAAAGACCCATGGATGATATGAATTCTGTCACATTCTTTGGCATTGGCCATCCTCTAATTTCCTATATCTTCTCAGGATCAACTTATATCCCTACTGTTGATATTGTATGCATCAAATAGTGAATCTTCGTTTGATAAAAGATGCACTTACTTAGCTTAGCATACAATCTATGCTCTCTTAAAACTTGCAACACCATTCTTAAATGTTTCTCATGTTCCTCTTTTGATTTAGAGTAGATGAGGATATCATCTAGGAACACAATTACAAACTTATCCATGTACTCCCTGAATACTCCATTCATCAAACACATAAATACTACTGGGGAATTTGATAGTCCAAATGGCACTACCGTGAATTCATAATGCCCATATCTTGTTCTGAATGTTGTCTTGTTGATGTCTTATTCCTTTATCCTTACTTTATGATAGTGCAATCTCAAGTCAATCTTCTAAAAGATTCTTGCACCTTTCATTTTATCAAAAAAATCATCAATCCTTGGAAAATGATACTTATTCTTTATGGTAACCTTATTAAGTTTTCTGAAATCAATACATAACCTTAAGGTTCCATCCTTTTTATTCCCAAAAAGAATCGGGGCTCCTCAAGGCAACACACTTGGATGTATATACCCTTTCTTCAAAAGTTCTTCAAGTTGCATCAACAACTCTTTTAGTTCTAGTGTGTGCATTCTGTAAGGTGTCTTAGACACTAGGGTGGCTCATGGCACCAAATAAATAGCGAAATCAATGTCTCTCTTTGGTGGCAATTATGGAATTTCTCTAAAAACATCTTCAAAATCCCTCAAAACCGGATGGTCTTCAATGCTTTCCACTTTATCTTTGGTTTCATCCTCCATATGGGCTACAAACATCTAACATCCCTTCCTAAATCTCTTCTTCAACTGCATATATGAAATCTCTCTAATAACTACAACTCTTGGAATGCCTTGAATCTTTCATTGTCATCCTTCCTCATCAAGACATGTGATTGGCTAGTTGTAAGAGTCTAGGAAAACATGATGTTTCTCCAACCAATCCATGTCAATTAGACAGTCACATGAACCCAACAATAGGATTTTTATATCTACCTTTATGCTATTTCCATTCATGTCTATCAGGAAATTTTTAACCTACTCATTGATTTTCCTCTTAGCCCCCATGGATAATTGAACTAACCAATATTTCTTATGATTACGTCTTTTAAAGTGAAATATTTCAACAATGTTAGCATTTATGTAACTATGGCTATCTCCAGAATCAATCAAAATTGTTATGGGTTGGTTGTCAATCTTACCTTCCACTTCAATCATGGGGGATTGATACTTTGCGTGATTGTTTTCCAAGGCTGTGTAAATCCTTGGCATGCTCCGTCCCATACATTTCAATGTTTCATCCTCCTTAATGTTGTGGATAGTCCTCATTATTTCTTCTTTGTGAGGGCAGTCCCTATACAAGTGATTTCCCTCACATCCCCAACATTGAACAAAATGCTACCTTGGTCATTTCCCAAATGAATCTGCATTATTTTTCTCACTTTGGGCTGCCTGGCCTTGTTGATTTACTTGGGTGTTATTTCTTAAAAAGGGTGTCTTAATACCTTTCTTCCTTTGATCCTTTTTCCATTTCATCTTGTCATTCCAATCCTTTTGGAAGACTGACCTTCCTTTTCTTTGCTCATAAATGTGTCTTTATCTCCTTATGGTTTCCTCCAAAGTCTTGGGATTATCACATTGTATCTTGTCACTATAGAAGGAGGGTAACCCACTTAGAAACCTTTGGATTTTTTACTTCGCATCTTTGATGAAGTCAACATACTTCAACAATTCAAATAACTGCTTCTCATATTCCTCCATTGTCATGGTTCCTAGCTTGAGTTCAAATAAATCTTTCATCTTTATCTCATAGTAATGCTCAAACAAATATTTGTCTTGGAAATATCCCTTGAACTGACTCCATGAGATTCTCTTCTCATCAAGGTTGTTGGTTTTCTTAAGTTTATCCCACCATATGGTTTCCTTTCCTTGCAAGTGGTAGGTGGAAATTCTAGCTTCTACCCAGGTGGGGTAATCACGTAGCTAGAAATATTTCTTCATTTCCAATAGCCATGTCTCTTACTCTTATCCCTTCCAGTGTTCACCATTGAAAATAGGTGGCTTGATATTTCATATTTTGCCTTGTAAGATGTCTTCCTTGAGCCTTCTTCTTTTCCTACGAACAAGAGACACACTTGGGCTGCTCCCTGGCCTTGAACTTGCATGAGTTCTGTAGCATCCCGGTTCTAACCCTTATAAACTATAATTTATTATGAAAATATGACTTAGGATGGTGAGTCGGTAAAGTTGAAAAGGGGCAAGAGTGCCTAGGAAATGTAACACTTCCTATACATTAATAAAATACACCGTTGGTTGCAAGACTGACAAGGAAAAAACAGATAGGGGGCTATGATTCCATGAGAGAGGGGGCTTGAGGGGATAATTCTTCTTATTATTATTTTATTTACCCATAATTGATTTTATGGAGAAGAGGGTGTTACATGAGCTTCTTGGGAGGGAGGCCATGTGGCTCTTGTCTTCACATAATTATTTAAACATCTCTTGGGGGCTATTTTGGGGTCATTCTTCCCTTGGTTTGTGCTCTTCTCACTGGTTCACTTGTTCTTCTTCCTCTTCACTCACTACTTCAAGTTCGTGTTCTCTTGGGTTGAGCATGGAAACAAATGGCAGGAAGAGGAGAGCCATCATTCAATGGCGGTAATGATTTACTGATCATTCCAGGAGGGAATGGATGCATGTGTGCATGAACTTGATGGAAGTTTGTATGGGACTGTCCACAACTGAGAGTCCTTGGAATTTCCAATAGGGAGATTTCCTGACCAGTAGCACTGGAGCTCTAGATATAAATATAACAACCTCAAGGACTACATGAAAGAGAAAGGTGTTCATTTCTTGGGTTTGTGTAGGCCGAGGAGGAAAGAGAGCTAGAAATTAGGATTGTTGTGAGCTTGGGAAACCACAGATTGTATGGACCTACCACGTCATCCGTATGGACATGCCATGTGTCACCACTGCAAGGGTGACATGTGTCATTCCTTGAATCCTCCACTTGTCTATCCACATCAGCACCAACTGTGCCCTACCACATAAGCTATAAATCCATACGGCTTGTACATGCAGCTGCCATGTGGCACTGTACGGACTATATAGTCAATATTTTTGCATGTTTGACCAAATGAACAAACCGTGATAACTTGAGCATACGAAGTTCGTTTGATCCTATTCAAATTGTGTTGGGTTCGTATCGACGAGGCCTACACACACACATGATTTGAAGCCATTCTGAGATATTTTATTTATAGGCCTTTATGAGCCCCATCAAGCTCCTGGATCCAATTTTGGATCAACCATCCTTGGTACACTCTATGTCGATATACATACATACATATATGTATGTATGTATTTATATATGCATGTCGACATAGAATGCATGAAAATTTACTTCACAATACTTAGAAATAAAATTCTGCAATTTAACAACTCCAATAGCAACTCCAACCAAAATCTCATGTTCCTTTCAACTCTCTGACCCAAGGAATTCACCATTCATTTATCATGGATAACCCAAGGTACATACCATCCATTTATCAAGGATAACCCAAGGGTCATACTAGTCGTTTATCAAGGATAACCTAAGGAATGAGCCATTTTTTTATCAATGTCCCTAACGCAAATGACTAGGACTTAGAGATGTGGTTCCATAATTTTAGCTACTCAAAATAGAGTCTTGCATTATTTTTTCTTCAAAAATGTAAAAAATTTATGGGTATTCTTCCCTCTTGTTTTCTTCATGCTCCCATTTAGCATCTTCAGGATCGTAGCAGGTCTATTGAACCTTTACCAGCCCTATGGCTTTGTTCCTGAGAAATTTGACTTTCTAGTCCAGGATGCGTACTGGTTCCACTTGGAAATTCCCTTCATGATCCACCTGGATCACATTCCAATAAATTATGTGGTTAGGATTAGGCAAATATTTCTTTAAAAATGACACATTAAATTCATTATGAACTCTCATGGATGCAGGAAAATCTAACATGTATGCAACTAGGCCTATCTTTTCCAATATTCAAAAGGACCACAATATCTTGCTTCCAACTTTGGGCAACTTCCTAATCTTAGAAAACTTCTCTTTGCCTTCACTTTCAAAAACACATGTTCTCCCACTTTAAATTCTCTGATTTTTTTTTCCCTATGTGCATAACTTTTCTCCCTATCTTGGGTAGCCTTTAAATTCTGCTTTATCTTTGCCATCTGATCTTCCATTTATTTTAACAATTCTGGCCCAACAATTTCTCTATCTAATGGATTACCCCAACTCACTGGAGTGTTACATTTTTGACATACAATGCTTCAAACTGACTCATCTTCAATGAGGCCTGATACCCATTATTGTAGGCAAATTCAACTAAATGAATATAATCTTCCCACTTTGATGGTTGATCCATCACATACATTATAAGCATGTATTAAATTATTCTATTAGTCCTTTATGTTTTCCCATCTGACTCTGGATGATATATTGTACTAAGATTTAAATTTGTTCTAAATCCCTTGAAGAAACCTTTCCAAAAATTAGATGTGAACTTTGGATATCTATATGAACCTATTTCTTTAGGTACCCCATGTAGCCTAGTAATTCCTTTCATGTAGATATATGAAATATTTTCTACCTTGTGTGTAGTTCTTACTGGAATAAAATGTGTTTCTTTAGTCAATTTATCCACCACCACCATGATGGAATCATGTTGCTTCATTGTTCTAGGAAGCTTAGTAAGAAAATCAATCGTGACAACTTCGTCCCACTTCCATTCTAGAATGGGAAATGGCTGTAGAAACCCTACTTGGTGTCTATGTTCCATCTTTAATTTTTGAAATTATAGACATCTTGCTATGTAATTAGCCAATTCCTTCTTCATTCTCAACCAAATTTATTGGCTTCTTACTGCTGCAATTGTTTTTTGATATCCTAGGTGCCTGACATATGGCACATTATGCATCTCCTTCAACACTGCATTTTTTAGCTCAATGAAATTGGGCACGTATACTTTTCCCTTGTACATGATAATTTCATCCTCTTTTAGCTCATAATAATTAAATTTATTCTGAAATTTACCTTGTTGTAATGCTTCTTTTATTTTCACATAGTGATGATCTGAATTTGATGTTGCAATAATTTTGTCTTTTAGATCTATCTTGTACATGTTGATGGCTGCAATATGCACTTTATGAGCTCTCCTACTGAGTGCATCAACCACTTGATTTTCCTTTCCCTTTATATGCTTAATTTTGAAGTCATATTCACTCATAAATTCCGGCCATCTAGTTTTTCTGGAATTTAGTGTTGGATGTCCAAACAAATGATTCAAACTGCAATGGTATATCCTTAGCTTGAATCTCTTACCCATAAGTTAATGCCTCCACATTTTCGATGCATGTACAATCATTTCTAACTCCAATTCATGTGTAGCATAATTTATGTCATGCTCTTTTAATTTTCTGGACTCATAGCATACCACATTGTCCCTTTGACTGAGAACTCAACCGATTCCTTCCTTGCATGCATCAGTGCACACAAAAAATCTTTGTTTGGATCTACAATATTCAAGATTGGTGCACTTGTCAAAATTCCCTTCAACTGTCTCTCTTCACACTTGGAAGTCCATTCAAATTTCACTCCCTTCTTTTGTAAGGAAGTGATTAGACTTGCAATCCTTGAGAACGCTTTTATGAATCTTTGGTAATAACTAGCAAGACCCATGAATGATCTGAAATCTGTCACATTCTTTGGTACTAGCCATCCTCTAATTTCCTCTATCTTCTCAGGATCAACTTCTATCCTTATTGTTGATATTGTATGCATCAAATAGTGAATCTTCTTTTGATAAAAGATGCACTTACTTAGCTTAGCATACAATCTATGCTCTGTTAAAAGTTGCAACACCATTCTTAAATGTTTCTCATGTTCCTATTTTGATTTAGAGTAGACAAGGATATGATCTAGGAACACAATTACAAACTTGTCCATGTACTCCCTGAATACTCCATTCATCAAACACATAAATACTACTGGGGAATTTGATAGTCCAAATGACACTATTGTGAATTCATAATGCCCATATCTTGTTCTGAATGTTTTCTTGTTGATGTCTTATTCCTTTATCCTTACTTTATGATAGCCTGATCTCAATTCAATCTTCTAAAATATTCTTGCACCTTTTAGTTTATCAAAAAAATCATCAATCCTTGGAAAATGATACTTATTATTTATGGTAACCTTATTAAGTTGTCTAAAATCAATACATACCCTTAAGGTTCCATCCTTCTTCTTCACAAAAAGAATCGGGGATCCTCAAGGCGACACACTTGGATGTATACACCCCTTCTTCAAAAGTTCTTCAAGTTGCATCAACAACTCTTTTAGTTCTAGTGTGTGCATTCTGTAAGGTGTCTTAGACACTGGGGTAGATCATGGCACCAAATCAATAGTGAAATCAATGTCTCTCTTTGGTGGAAATTATGGAATTTCTCTAAAAAAATCTTTAAAATCCCTCAAAACTAGATGGTATTCAATGCTTTCCACTTTATCTTTGGCTGCCTCCTCCATATGGGTTGCAAACATCTGACATCCCTTCCTAAAGCTCTTCTTTAAATGCATATATAAAATCTCTCTAACAACTACAACTCTTGGAATGCCTTGAATCATTCATTGTCGTCCTTCCTCATCAAGACATGTGATTGTCTAGTTGTAACAGTGTAGGAAAACATGATGTTTCTCCAACCAATCCATGTCAATTAGACAGTCACATGAACCCAACAATATGATTTTTATATCTACCTCTGTGCTAATTCCATTCATGTCTATCAGGAAATATTTAACCAACTCATTGGTTTTCCTCTTAGCCCGCATGGATAATTGAACTAACAAATATTTCTTATGCTTACTTCTTTGAAAGTGAAATATTTCAACAATGTTAGCATTTATGTAACTATGGCTAGCTCCAGAATCAATCAAAATTGCTATGGGTTGGTTTTCAATCTTACCTTCCACTTCAATCATGGGGGATTGATACTTTGCGTGATTATTTTCCAAGGCTGTGTAAATCCTTGGCATGCTTCCTCCCATGTATTTCAATGTTTCATCCTCATGAATGTTGTTGATAGTCCTTATTATTTATCCTTTGTGAGGGCAGTCCCTATATAAGTGATTTCCCTCACATCCCCAACATTGAACAAAATGCTACCTTGGTCATTTCCCAAATGAATCTGCATTATTTTTCTCACTTTGGGCTGCCTGGCCTTACTGATTTACTTGGGAGTTTTTTCTAAAAAAGGGTGGATTAAAACCTTTCTTCCTTTGATCATTTTTCCCTTTCATCTTGTCATTCCAAGCCTTTTGGAAGACTGGCCTTCCTTTTCTTTTCTCATAAATGTGTCTTTATCTCCTTATGGTTTCCTCCAAAGTCTTGGGATTATCACATTGTATCTTGTCACTACAGAAGGAGGGTAACCCACTTAGAAACATTTCGATTTTTTACTTCTCATCCTTGATGAAGTCAACATACTTCAACAATTCAAATAACCACTTCTCATATTCCTCCATTGTCATGGTTCCTAGCTTGAGTTCAAAGAAATCTTTCATCTTTATCTCATAGTAATGCTTAAACAAATATTTTTCTTGGAAATATCCCTTGAACTGCCTCCATGAGATTCTCTTCTCATCAAGGTTGTTGGTTTTCTTAAGTTTATGCCACCACATGGTTTCCTTTCCTTGCAAGTGGTAGGTGGAAATTTTAGCTTCTACCCAGGTGGGTAATCATGTAGCTAGAAATATTTCTTCCTTTCCAATAGCCATGCCTCTTCCTCTTATCCCTTCCAGTGTTCACCATTGAAAATATGTGTCTTGATCTTTCGTATTTTGCCTTGTAAGATGTCTGCCTCGGGCCTTCTTCTTTTCCTATGAACAAGAGACACACTTAAGTTACTCCCCGACCTTGAACTTGCATGAGTTCTCTAACATCCCAGTTCTAACCCTTATAAACTATAATGTATTATGTAAATATGACTTAGGTTGGTGAGCTAGTAAAGTTGAAAAGGGGTCAGAGTGCCTAGGAAATTTAACACTTCCTATACATTAATAAAATACATCGTTGGTTGCAAGACCGACAAGGACAAAACAGATAGGGGGATATGATTCCACGAGAGAGGGGGCTTGAGGGGATACATCTTGTTATTATTATTTTATTTACCCATAATTGATTTTATGGAGAAGAGGGTATTAAATGAGCTTCTTGGGAGGGAGGCCATGTGGCTCTTGTCTTCATGTAATTATTTAAACATCCCTTGGGGGATGTTTTGGGGTCGTTCTTCCCTTGGTTCATCCTCTTCTCACTGGTTCACTTGTTATTCTTCCTCTTCACTCACTACTTTGAGTTCGTGTGCTCTTGGGCTGAGCATGGAAATGAATGGCAGGAAGAGGAGAGCCATCATTGAATGGCGGTAATGATTTACTGATCATTCTAGGAGGGAATGGATGCATGTGTGCATGAACTTGATGGCAGTTTGGATGGAACTTTTCATAGCTTAGATTCCTTGGAATTTCCAATAGGGATATTTCCTAACCAGTATCACTGGATCCCTAGAGAGAAATGGAACAACCTCAAGGACTGCATGGCAGAGAAATGTGTTCATTTCTTGGGTTTGTGTAGGCTGAGGGGGAAAGAGAGATGGAAATTAGGATTGTTGTAAGGTTGGGAAACCTGAGAGCTACTTATCCAACTACTGTGTATTTATACTTTGCCTAGGACCCATCCTTGTGGATTCATAGCCCTAGCTCGGGGGTGACCTGTTGTTGAGAGTAAATGAACAACAACGTTTATGGTTGGGATGTTCGTCCTTGGTCTGCATCCAGTTGGTGAACGTTTACTTGCAAATATAAGTGTTCTCTGTGTTTTCTGTTTAATGTATTCCATTGTGTATTTCATTATCTCTGAGATATGTATTCTAATGTGCATGTCTACTGGTTATTTTTTGTGCATGGCACATTGTTTATCTCGTTTATGTTGTGGCATGGATCTTGTCTTATGCATGTGGTGTGCATGCTCCTAAAATTATTGAGAAACCCTTTGTCTTCGAATTAGAGATCAGAGAACTGAGTCTTGAGACTGCAGCGTGCCTAGCCTGTGGTTGGTTGTGTGTGTTGTATCATGTTTAAGTGGCGTAGCCTGACCTCTGGGTGGTCAGGTATGTTACAGATTGGTATCATACCTTCTGGTTGAAACATCGGGTCAGTACGGGCCGGATCTGTTGGTCAGAGTCTCGGGGTCGAGATCGAACTCTGACCCTGAAGTTGAAAATATCATGAGGAATGGTGTTGTAGAATCTACATAGGATTTAGATCGTCATAGATCCTATGTAAGGTTTCGAAGGATCGTGACCGTCCTCTTCGAATTCAGGAGCGATTTCCACTATGGGATCAAGAGAGATTCGGGATCATTGGATTGGAGGACAGGTGAACAAGGGTCGTCTAATGTAAAGGAAGCAAGGGTTAAGGTCACAACCATTGGATCCCATGGGAGAGAGAGATCAACAGACATGAGACATTATGAGGAACGAAGTTGCATGGGAGATAATTTCCCAAGGCAATCCCGCAATCCAAACCACGATTTCACTGAGGGGTTACGTGCCAGCGTCAGAAGAATTGTGAGGCAAAAGGAGGGTTACTCCAAACCGTCGATGCATGCCCCCTCAAATTGAAAGGAATGTAGTGATGTGACATGTTATTGCTCAAACATCAAAACTCTGAATAACCAAGGTAGTTGGGGACCGTCGATCTGTAGGAGGACACGCGTCAATCTATCGTGTGCTCCAGATAAAACACTCTGCGAAAAAGCAAGCGAGGAGAAGTTTAGAATTGAGATTTTCGTACCCCAGAGATCCAAAGTGAATCTCAGCCCTCCGATTAAGGAGGACACATGGTGCAAATCCATGGACTCTGGGTGAAGACCCGAAGTGAATCTTGGTTGTCTGATCTAGGAGGACACATGGCATAAATCCGTGCACTTTGAGGGAAAGTGAAGGTTGAAATTTGATGTTTGCGAAGTCTAAAGACCCAAATAAATTGTATTCATCGATCTATGAGAGACATGCATCAGTAGATAACGATCTTTGGATAAAATCATTTCGGAAAAAGTTGAGGGTTGAGATTTTCGAAGCCTGAAATTTCGAAGTGACGTGGCTTGCAGACGTCACCTGGGATGACGTGGAAACATGGGATGTGTGCCACATGTCAATAATTTTTGAGAATATGGAGTATTGGGGTGTCTGTTAGAATGTGACATGTGTCACCTGCCTGATTGGGCCACATGTTCACTTCTAGTATTTCACCACATGGAGATTATGTAGTTCGGAGACTGGGCACTCTAGAGGGGAAAGATGTGACAGTTTTTGTTGGGTAAAAAACTCCCAAAGGCCCAAAGGTTGGAGTACATATCGATCATTGATCCTAGAAGACACATGGCAATAGATCGCACAACGGTTTGGAGGATCGTTGCTACGAGAGAAAGTGAAGGCATAGAGTTTGAAACTCCCGAAGCTCGAAGAGACGAAGCGATTCACAACCGTTGATCTATGGGAGGAAATGCGTTGAAAAATCATCGAATTCAGGTGAAATAATTCCAGGATAAAGTGAAGGCATAGAGTTTGAAACTCCTGAAGCCCGAATAGACGAAGCGATTCACAGTCATTGATCTGCAGGAGGACATGCGTCGACGGATCTGAACTCCAGGTAAAAGAGTTTTGGGGGGAAGCAAGTGGGGAAAGTTGAGACCTCCGAAGGCTGGAGTTCCAAAGTGGATCTCGATCATTGATCGTGAAAGAGGACGAGGGTCGTTGATCTAGTCCTAGTTGAAGGTTCCGAAGTTGCCAAGCACCGAAGACTGAAGTCAACGTTAACCGTCGATGTACTTCGGGGGCTTTCCCAACCAATGATCAAGTAAAGTGGAAGGATAGCATAAGTGGAGGTGTTAACCAACAACAAGTGGTCATCATCGCTTTATGACTCATTTGGTGGGTAATCACTTCGGAGGAATTTCTACTCCAGAATTCAGGAGCCACGAATAGCCGAAGTTCTGAAGTAAATGAGAACCATCCAACTCATCGTGACATTAAGACATGACCATTGATTTTGATAAGTGATCAAGAACTTCTTAGCTTAGCGCCTGGTCACCACCTGGGATCATATGGAATAAAGAAACAAAGGGAAAAGAAGAGGCAACTCTCAAATCAATAAGCCTGTGGTTTTGCGCATATGGTCATATGTAAATGGTTTGAAGGAAGCACCTCATAAAGATTTAATTCGACAGAGAGTTAACACTGGAATAATACAGAGAATTGATAAAGGATCAAAATATGATCTGTCTGTGAACTGAGAACACAGTAGAAGCATGATTACGATATAATGAGTCGATCTATGTTTGTGATCAATTCATGAAGACAAAAGAAATGACACACAATCATGATTAAAAGAGAGTTAATTCATGAGCATTACGAATAAAGGATAAAAAGGAAAAATGATATTAATTAAAGAATAATATTATCATTTAAATGAAAAGGTACTTGTAAATTTAATTGACAATTTTTGTTTGATATGTATAGTTCTAACAAGACGGCTGCTTGCACGTTTATCAAGATTAGAGGTATAACCAGATCAATTCAAGAATAGGATCAGATGTTAGGGTCATGGAGGCATGACTTTTCTTACAAAAGTTGGATGAGGTACTACAAAATAAAGAATCCTCACATGGGACATGAAACTGGCAGGTGAATAATGTCATTAATGGGCATAGAAAGGAAAAGTAAGGCTCCATAGCCTTGAAGGTAGAGATGTGTAGACAGTTGCAAGATTGATGTGGAAGGAAACAAAGAGCTCAAGAGCTGGTGTGTGAATAATCTCTATGTGTCAATCATAAGAGTTACAGGGAAGGATTTGTTAGATATGACTTATCTACTTTCTAAAAGCTTAAATCAGAGTTCACAGTGGAAGAAAGATTACAATGCAGAGGAATTGGAATGCTCTCTCACTTCAAAAGTGGCACTGAATGAAAATGGATTTCCATTGGTGAATGGTACTAAGTGGGAAAGAATGGTCAGGTGGAATGTGGTTGGAAAAGTGTTCAGACCCAAGGAACCATAGTGCAGATGAGAAGAATGGGAGCACACAAGGCATCAAGGATCTAAAGGAATTCAAGGATAACCAACTACAACATAAATAGATAAATAAATAAGTGAATTGAAACATAAATGCACTAGATTGCATGAAGCATACAATGAAGTTAAATTTCATATGCATTAGTAGGCATGCTGACAATAAATGCTTGGTGCATATGGATGTGTGATTTTTCATATGTACATGCCTGGATATGCATATAACATGCTGGTGAACTTAGAATATTTTGTTATTATGAAATAATGTTTGAGTATGACTAAAGAATGGATTATCTATTCAAGAAAAATGATACAGTAGGGTTAAATATGTGGATGTTGTTGTTGCTTATAATTTCCATCAAGGTGAAGACCCATGAGGATGGCAGGAATGGTGATCAAAATGATGAAGGGGGAAGTCTATGAACTTCTATAAATATCAGTTGGTAAGACAACAACAAGTAGGTTGGTAACAACCAGGCATGTATGCATTTAGTTTATGTTGATGCATACATGTTGAAGGGGATTGAGGTAAGGATTCCCTCAGTTAATTTTTAGTATTTATATTGATATGTAATGGCCGAAGGCTTAGAGTGTGTAAGTGTTGTCGATGCTAAAATTCACTTAGATAAAATGTCAGTTGCATATTATGTTATGATTGGTTATGAGAGCATAACCAGGTTAATTCAGGAGACATACTCCTTATATAACAATGAATACCCATAAAGATAGTCATGTGTGAGACCATAATATGGTTGGATATGGAAGGGCTATAGCGCTATGTGAGTGCATGATGGTATCTATTGTATATCTAATGTTTGGATTGCAACCTCTTTGCCAACACTGAAGATCACTTAAGGATTATATTCTTAGTTTTGTGTTTGGGTGGAAAAGGAAGGTAACCAAATAGTTAGACAAGTAGTTGGAAGTGTGTGGATGATGTGTTGAATCGTTGGTCAGACCTTCCAACTCATCATGGTGGAATACATGACATAGTTATGTGGTATTATGTAGTCAATGCATGGATGCATTGTGTAGATGTGACCATGGGTATTGACACATTGATTGTTATCTTATTAACTGTGGCATTATGAAAAGTCTATGTGATTGATAATACATGTGTATGTAATGATGAGTTCATTCCAATTGATAGTTGGATTAATAGAAGTAATTGAATTGTAGTTGTAAACAATTCTAGAGCACTTTGTGATTTTGTTTTGAATCATTCCCATGAGAATATATGTCTTGTACATGAGATAGTGACAATTTGTTTGGCTGAGGAATGTTGAAATTGTAGGAGGAAAGGGGTCTTGGATATGGCAGTTTTATAAGCACGTAAATAAGACCAATGCCTATTGTTGCAAGATTCAAATTGTTATGAGCAGAATATCATATCTAGAAGTTTTATTTTTCCTATATAAAACAGTTTTGGGAATTATGATTTGATAATTACCGACGAATTGTTTTGGCCGAATGTAAATTGAAGAAATTGCAGGTAGAATGGTCTTGGATATGGAAGGGATATAAGCCCATAAGGAAGACTGATATCTACAGCTGCAGAGCCAACCATTATGAGCAGAAAGATCATGCTTGGAAAATTTTATTTTCCTGTATAAAACATATTTGACATTTATGTTTGAAATGGTTATAATGATATCTCATGATGACTGTATGTGTATAATACAAATGATATGTTGGATATGAAAGCTAGAAAACATGGATAAGGCTATTTTTGTGACATGAGAACCATGTGTCCCTAGAAATATTCTTGTGCAAGAGAACCTTGGTCAAGCAAGATGGATCGCCTGAGGGACTGCATAGTAGAGAAGGGGATGCCTGAGCCTGGGCATGGAAGGTGAGTGACCACAAGGAAGAGGAGACTTTGATAGCTCTTGATTGGGGTCATGCACACAATGGGTATGTCATGAAAAATAGTGATCCAAGTTAACGAGACAACCATATGTATGAAGATCCATGAACCGCACAGATAAGTATTGTATTGGATTATGAAAATTTACTCTTACAATATGAGAAAGAATGAGAATTTTATTCACAAATTTTGAATTGACATGCTCGCTAAGTTGAAATATTGTAGGAAAATGATGAATGTTGAAGATCTAGAAAAGTACCAGACTATGAGAGAAAAGAAGGTGATGTTGGAGCAACTAAATGACAAAGGAATAGAAGGAAGGAAGTCCAATGGATTTTCTACAACTGGAGTTCACTGAAGCTCAGGAGAAGTGGAACAGCATAAGGGACTGCATGGTAGAGAAAGGGGTTCATTTCTTTGGGTTGTGCATGGCTGAGAGGGAAGGAGAGCTTGTTGGTTGGAACTATTGTCAGAAATATAAATTCTAAAGATCATCATACATGTTTTGGGTCAGAATGCTTATGCATACATGTTTTAGGATAGAGTGCCTATGTATATAAGATTGGGTTGGATTGCCTATGTGAATTAAGGCCAGAGGGCCTGTAATTGTAATGTTAATAACATTGGAATGGTGTTTTTCACTAAGGATAGTGCCAAAATAAGGGGAGGGGGATGTAATATCTCAGTTCTAACCCTTATAAACTATAATTTATTATGTAAATATCACTTAGGTTGGTGAGCCAGTAAAGTTGAAAAGGGGCCAGAGTGCCTAGGAAATGTAACACTTCCTATGCATTAATAAAATACACCGCTCGTTGCAAGACTGACAAGGGAAAAAGAGATAGGGGGCTATGATTCCACGAGAGATGGGGCTTGAGGGGATAAGTCTTTTTATTATTATTTTGTTTACCCATAATTGATTTTATGGAGAAGAGGGGGTTACATGAGCTTCTTGGGAGGGAGGCCATGTGGCTCTTGTTTTCATGTAATTATTTAAACATCCCTTGGGGGCTATTTTGGGTTCATTATTCCCTTGGTTCATCCTCTTCTCATTGGTTCACTTGTTCTTCTT
The DNA here is from genome assembly GCA_010110895.2 of Picea sitchensis. Classification (NCBI taxonomy): domain Eukaryota; kingdom Viridiplantae; phylum Streptophyta; class Pinopsida; order Pinales; family Pinaceae; genus Picea; species Picea sitchensis. The sequence goes on along the minus strand of SNQJ01S0000677.1, from coordinate 134,855 downwards.
CCTCTTCNGGGTTACATGAGCTTCTTGGGAGGGAGGCCATGTGGCTCTTGTTTTCATGTAATTATTTAAACATCCCTTGGGGGCTATTTTGGGTTCATTATTCCCTTGGTTCATCCTCTTCTCATTGGTTCACTTGTTCTTCTTCCTCTTCGCTCACTACTGTGAGTTTGTGTGCTCTTGGGTTGAGCATGGAAATGAATGGTAGGAAGAGGAGATCCATCGTTGAATGGTTGTAATGATTTATCAATCATTCCATGAGGGAATGGATGCCTGTGTGCATGAACTTGATGGAAATTCAGATGGAACTGTCCACAGCTAAGAGTCCTTGGAATTTCCAGTAGGGATATTTACTGACTAGTAGCACTGGAGCCCTGGAGAGAAATGGAACAACCTTAGGGACTGCATGGCAGAGAAAGGTGTTCATTTCTTGGGGTTGTGCAGACTGAGGGGGAAAGAGAGCTAGAAATTAGGATTGTTGTGAGGTTGGCAATCCTGAGAGCTACTTAGCCAACTATTGTGTATTTATACTTGGCCTAGGACGCATTCTTGTGGATTCATATCCCTGGCTTGGGGGTGACCTGTTGTTGAGAGTAAATGAACAACTTCATCTATGGTTGGGAGGAATGTCCTTGGTCTACAGCCAGTTTGTGAACATTTAATTGAAAAGATAAGTGATCTCTATGTTTTTTGTTTAATGTATTCCATTGTGTATTTAATTATCTCTGAGATATGTATTCTAATGTGCATGTCTGCTAGTTATTTGTTATGCATGACACATTGTTTATTTCTTTTATGTTGTGGCATGGATATTTTCTTATGCATGTGGTGTGCATGCTCCTAACATTGTTGAGAAACCCTTCGCCTTCGAATTAGATATCAGAGAACTTAGTCTTGGGACTGCAACATGCCTAGCCTATGGGTGGTTGGGTGTGTTGCAGCCTGTTTAAGTGGCGTAGCCTGGCCTCTGGGTGGTCGGGTATGTTACAAGTTTTTCTAGTGGATTGTCTTGGATAATGATGGCACCTTCTCATGATGCTTGATCGCCTATCATTTCTATGATCATAACTTTTTCTATGGGATCTAGATGTTGATACTTGTCTAATACTAGTTGCTTGCTTGGTGCCAAAATATTTGTTAACTCTCTTATGAAACATGTTAAACATATGAAGTATCTCTTTCCGAGCCTTGATAATCCTTTCATTATTATCTCTGTAGCTATGCACTTCCCTATGCAGGCTTCTCATAATAACATTCTCTTTCCTATCTCTTCTTCCATTTGGCTTTGTCTGAGCATTCCCCGTGCTAACATGTAGACCTATGATCTCTTCCTCATGGTTGTAATATCCTTGAGCATCTTCCATAAATCTAGTCCTCATACAAGAACTAAATTTTCTTTTGGTACCTCTAATTTTGCAATAAATGTGCATGTAACCATTACTGTTAGAACATGTGTATTATAAAACATTTCATTAATTAGCATACATGTTATTTCCTCATCAATTTAGGAAGGACACGTTGCATCAATTCACACTAGGATTCCCTATAGGCATTCCTCTCTTAAATATATTTCTAATGGTTATACTTATTCCCCAATCTAATCTCTGAGCTGGAAGTTATGGCTTCTTAAAAAATCCATTTTCACCCCTTTATGTGCATTTTCTCTACTGATGCAGTTTTATTGAAATGCCAACCTCTGTCAACTATAGAAGAAAATATGTCAGGAACTAGAGAAAAGTTTATATGAGACATAGATAATAATAAAAACATTAAATTCATAAAAACTCTCATAATTTCAATATGATCTTCTAGTAAAAAACTATAACAATCTGGAATCTACAACTTTGTCATTTTCACTCCTTTTTCTAGACTTAGAATTATTAGCAGAACTGACTATCTCTCAATCTGTGCATTTCTGGAAAAATTTCAATAAACCAAGGTTGTTTGTATTGATGAGTATATAAAAACTTGACTAAATAAAATTTTCCATTTTTGTGATCTAGGGTCACTTTTCCTTCTTTGAAAATCTCAAAAATCCCCAAAAAGTGGCCCGGAATAGTGGATTTTGCGTATTTCAGTGTCCCCATTCCAATCCCCATAGGATTTATTCATTTCCTTCATGGATTATTTATCTGCCTTCTTTTTGGACTCTCCCAAAGAGTTTTTTCTTAATCTGGATTTCTATCAATGATCTGGACCCAGATCTTTAAAAACCATTATTTTGCAATTTCTACCAAATTCAAGAAGAATTGGACAAGGGTCTTGTCTGGCACTTTTGTAGACCTCCTCTCTTCAGAAAAAATCCAGAAGTTTCATCCCAATCCATTGTAATGTGCTCTAGTTATGGATAAAATAAGAAAATGGCTCCAGAGATGTTTTTTTTGAAACCGTGGAACAATTTTGTCTATGTGCAATATGCACCATCGATCTCATGTCGGAAGCAATCTAGGTCATTGATCTACTCTCTATTTTCCATCAAAAACCAATTTTCTCCTATGGAACACATAATACTTCCCAAAATTGCTAACCCAACTGTCGACCATCAAGCCAACTCCTCGACAACCAACTACACACAACTCCAAACCGATCGACCTAGCCTTCGATCGTCAGCAATATTCGTTGGTGAATGGAAATATCAACAAAATTTCCTGACACCTGACCATCGATCCATATGTTATCAACGATCCATGATGGTTTTCAAATACACTTTCCCAAATCGATCGACCTGACCATCGACCACTTATGTTGGTTGATGTGGCAACTACTAATGTGAAATGACATGTGGATGTTGGTGTGGCATGGCACATCATCCCGAGGTGTCAACTTGGGTGACATGGCACTAAAGGTGGATGTTGACGTTGCGCTACAAATGGATGATGATGTCATCATCCTCTTTCCCCCCATTGACCATTGGTCGATTCTCTTGGATGACCTAAAAACATCGCCAAATCGGTCAATGCCCAACTATCGATTCATTGGAGATCGACGATCTCTCTTTCTTGATTTGAAACAATTCATCAAATTTGGATGACCTCTTACCACCAACCCATCGGCCATCGACAACTTTTGTCAGCGATTGAAAATACTTTTTAGGATTCGTTCAACGCTGACCATCAACCATCGGTGGTCATAGATGTCTCCTGGTCTAACCAACTCTTCACACAACTCCATTGACGCTCATCCATCGGCCATCATACATCGATGTTTTCCCTTAGACAATTTATAACACTTCACCAAACTCATTGATCTGACCATCGACCATCGACAGATTCTATTGTTGAACCTCACACTTAAAAAAATTTCAACCAAAACCCCAATGAATATAAACTGTCGATCTGATCCATTTTACAACCCCTGATTTAATCCTAGTCATTGATCCCATCAACCTTTCAAATGAATGAATCCTTATGAACTGTTAAATTTAACATAGTGAATCACGACAATCAATTATCAGATCAAACATGATCTCAGTCATCAATTCTCCAAACTTCCTATAACTCTACAGGCGGCCATTACAACTTTAGTTTTTACCATTCCAGGTCAAATTTAAATATGAAACTTCAATTCTCTACTCCATTAACCCTATGAAACTATATGAAGTCATTAAAACTCGTATTTCACTCACGGAATTGGGGATTTCTCTCTAAAATCTTCGTTTATCCCCAAACCCATCACAGAAAAAATATGGAACGATGAATTTCATGAATTCATAGCCATCTTGGTCCATACAATCTCGGTGTTTGAACCAAATCTATGATACCATAATGTAATGTCCCCCATCCCAACCGAGGGACATTACGGTGCAGAATATACGTAAAAACAAAATTTCTTCTCATTAATTAATTATTTTTTTGTCAATTGATTTTCTATAGCTTACAACTACAAATTAAACAGATTAACTATTTTCTACAACCATAAAATATATGCATCTAAAAAATGCTAAAAATCAACATGAAATGTGACTAAACAGTTCATTACATCAACATATAAATCATTCTCATTTACAGAGAGTTCATGCACAACAATAACACATGTAAATAATTTAGCAATAAGATAAAACGTTTATATTTAAGAAACAATTGTGCAACCAGCTACTTGGGACAGATGTTCCACCCAACCATATAATGATTGTTCCAAATATCAACAACCAATCACCCCTGAGCTCAATATAGAAATCCAAAAAAGAGGGTGGTCTCTCACGGTCCACTCACAACTGATAAAACTATCAACCCAACTGATATTCTCCTACAACTATCCTGATTCTCCACCAACTCTCTTCCTCTTGACCTGTCCAACCCAAGGAATGTACTCCTTCACTAATATCAATCTCTTGGGAATCCCATTCATTTATCAAGGTCTCTCTGGAACATGAAGCTAGGAACCTCTCAGTTGGGAACTCAAGGGAAATTGTTGCTAAGAAAACTATTAGCAAACCAACAACAAACACTTACTATTTTAATGCAACTCACACATGATTTAAGTACTCTTCAGGCCTCACAACCTCTCTTCATTTTTCCATCTCCATTTCACTCCAATTATGATCCATCTTACTCTAGAATTCGCCCTCCATGGTTGCATCAACTTCAATATTTGTTTCTTGCTCTCTACTTGGCTCTGATGCACAAAATTTGACTAACTAAAAAATTGTTGTCCCAACCCACACAAATTTCCTCTCTTTGGTTTTCCTTTATTGACTCACACTCTTCCCCAAGATGATTGTACTCAACCCCCATGTTCCCAATAACTTTGGTATCTGACCACTCACACCCACCCTCTTACATGTATTCAATTATTGGATTTGAGAACACTCAATAAAAAATGGGAAGGTTCATATACAAATAGAAAATTTACGAAAATGGGTTGAATTAATATACATGGGTAATACCCCCCCTTGGACCCCTCTGGAAATTATCCTAGAAACAACCCCCCCCTCCTGTGGATTAATTCAACCCCCATCTCTTGGTTCCCTTAGTATTTGGCATCACATTTTATTATTAAAGCATTGAAATACAATTCACATATTATATCGCTTTGACAATAACCACACATTATATCTACATAAACATTAATTAAATTGGGGATTATAGTGGGGATGTTACAATTGTCATATCTCAAGCATTTGATGGGTCGACCACATTGTTTTTCATCAAAGGCCCAAAAATCCTTGAACTTTTGCAAATACAAGGTTCTTATTATTCATAAAGTAAACCCATGTAAAGCGAGAGATATCATCAATGAAAGACAAATATACCTTGCACCTGCCAATGAAGGTAGATTGATCCAACATACATCATTGTAAACCAGTTCTGATAGGTTTTGTGTTCTCCATGATTTCCTAGAGTCTAATGGTGCCTAATGATGAGCCTTCCTAAGTACACAACCCTTAAAAAATCCTTCAAGGGGAAACACCTTTGGTAAAATAACAACCATGTTCTGAGTTTCCAAATCCTATAGACTTTAGAAATTTAGATGTCTAAGTCGCTCATGAAAAATTTGAATCCTCTCATCAGTGTGACAAACAAGTGTAGTTGGTTTAGTTTCAGGTTGAGTCATGTCACAGAATTTGTACAAGCTATCTGACAGGTCAAGAATCCCACCGACGAAAAACAACTTTATTTTCCTCAAATCATGAACATAAAATCGATCTAGAAACAATTCCACAATCTTACCTATCTGTGTTAGCTAAGCAACAAAAAAAAAAATAGCACTGAGGTTTGGCACATGATATATGTCGAAAATCTTCCCATTTTGATAAGAAACATCACCCCGACCAACAACATATAGAGAAAAATAGTCAACAACATAGATTTTCCTCTCCTTAGCTTCATCCAACCATGTGAATAAGGAGGCATCCTTAGCCATGTGATGAGTGCACCTACAATCGACTACCCATTCATTCTTCACAGAATGATATATCTAGGCTCAAGAATCTCCCATTTGGAAGGTGAAATTATCAGTGGTTCGACGTACAATGGACACATCTCCTTAAAGTTGTTTAACCTTCTCCTTGAAATCGTCGACTCACTTCTTGTAGCAACCTTGATCCATATTTCCAATATTTCTATAGTACTAATATGTCTTCCTCTTTCGACTTTGTTGGGGAGCATCTGTCTATCTCTAAGTTTTCTGGTCGCGGTATGCAGATTTCTGTGTACAGACACCAAACCATACTCTATCCCTAGGATCCATTTTCCCCTTTCCCTTGAGCAAGTGGACCTGGTGTTTACCACCAAGCTTTCCTTATTCAAGCAATATATAATGATTAGAAATCAAAATACCACAGAAATATTCAAAGGTGTAATCCTTACCATCTTCCTTATGTGCTTTCCATTTGGTGAAAAAAGTGTTGTGAAACACAATAACCCACTAAAGCTCTTGAGTTTTAGTGGGTACCCATACTACCAAAAAATTTCAAGGTGTTGTAGGAAAATCTCTCTGCGGACAGGTAGATTGCCTCAAAGAGATAGACCCTAACTCTAAGACAGAAAGTGCTTAACGTGGACACTGACTTCCTTTCAAATCTATACAAACTAATACATGAGAAGGAAGGATAATAGAAGTACCTCTTTATCGATGTTTGTCCCTGCATGCTCCGAGTTGAGCTCCAATATTCCGCTCCTTGATGAGCCCTGTAGACAAAAAAAGTACGACCACTTCCTACTCTATTGATATTAGCTTGAAAACATATCTATCTATCAATGATAAGTTCATGCGAGATCAAACACAAACTAGAAAGAAACAGGCCAAGCGTGTCATATTAATGAGAATAACGGCAGCAGTACTTACAATCATAGATGCGAATGCAACAGCTTCATCAAGTCCCCTTCGTCTAACCCTTGATCGAAAGATCCATGGATGATAGAAGCTTCACTAATAACTCTCCTTTGGCTGACTGTGTGTTTCCTATGAGATCATAGGTTTCATGATAACAATTCTTCCCCTTTTCACCATCATGGAGCCTGCTTATATAGGTTAAGAGAAGCTTAACCTGTTGAGTTATCTTTAGAAAAAGTTGAGGAATCCCCTCCTTAGATCAGGGATCTCCTGATGGAACCAAGAATTCGGATGCAACTACCTTCTAAACTTGAGAGATCCTCCCCTTATTCTCCTCAACGGGCCAACCACTGCCTCAAATTAGATAACGCTCCCTCAAAAGGGGCATCAGGGTGCTATAACACTCCCTAGGAGGCTCAAGGGAAGCGTCAGTGCTCTAAGGATGGGCAATACTCCTTTAAAGAGGTGGTTTGTTGTTATAACGCTCCCCAGTAGCTTGTGGGGGAGCGCCAGCACTCCTAAGGATGCCATAGGGAAGCGCTCTCCTTCAAAACCCTGTTTTAAGGGCTCCTTTTAGGTGATAAGAGTTCCTTGACTTCAGTAGATCATTATCCTTCCTCCAATTCAAGTGTCTGAGGTATCCTAAGTATCTCCTTGGTGTCGTCATCATGGAAATATGCTTTGTTTGATGTTTGTGACACTTGTGAATTACATGCAACACTTGCGATAGTTGAGAGGATCGTGCGACACTTACGACACTTATCGTTGTGAGCAATATTGAGGTGTAACACAAGGTACTAATATTTTTACCCTGATAGCTATCCACTTATGATATTAACACTTTCATGAATATGTCAAAACTAATTTGATGTATGATCTACCCTTACCACCCGAATTCATCACATTAAATACTTCAAAATGCCCCTAACAACCTTGAAACCTTGGAATCAAAACTATGCTCAAATTTTTAGCTCCACGTCCTTATTTCATGTGATCTTAAGGTATATAATTGGAACCTATTCCCCAATGCTCCTATGTTATCAAATTCAAAATTTCTTACGAAAAATTACTTTGAGATCTTATCTATTGTGAATTATACTTTATCCTGACGACGATATCAGTGACATGGTTGACTTCTCAACTATCAAAAAAGGGTTAGCCCCTAACCTGCCATTAGGGTGAGTTAGATCCCACCTCTCCATGGTACCTTAACGCAATATAAGATGAATTTCATGGCTTAGTATGTGTCCACATGGAGATATTTTATTAGTCTATCTCACTTAAAGAAACTCATCGTCATCGAAGAATGTTATAGAGATATTTCATAACCTTTTTACTATATCATTGACGATGATATCACTCAAGGTATATTATCGACAATAGACTCCTATCAAAACATGATGACCTGGACCGACCAATCACTGAATGAAAACATTGTTGTTGGTTAAAATCTATTCCTTTGTAAATTCACCATTGATTGAACAAAGGTAACAACACAAATCTTAAGGAATAGGACTGCCCCTTACACACTAACACGTCTATCAAGTACAAACATTAATAAAAGGATCATCATCATCGACTAATCTCCTTGTAATCTCTACTCGCTAGATGAATTCTTTTACGATCGTTGATGGCGACAAGGTTGGAGAAATATTCCCCCGATTGATTCTTCCCTGATAAATATCCCAATGGAAACATTTCCCCTCCTTAATCTGTCGCTTCCACTACACACTAATGTTAATACAAAATGGATCACCTATGTAATAAATTTAATGAAAATGGTATTCTTATGACCCAGTCATAGCTGCAATGCATCTGTTATTAATTACACCAGGTTTGGATGAAATTAACAACATAACAACCTTGTTAATACACAATCAACACAAATCTACCTGTGAAATTGCAAAGAACATACATGACATTACTATAAAATAACTGGGGAAGTTTTGTTGTGATTTATTCTTCTCAAACTAACAGATATGTATTGAGAAAGTTTGAAATTTACTCTTAACTGCAACAACACCAATGATGAAGTAACTTTATTTTGAATGGAGATTTATGTAGGTGGAAAAATTTCCAAGTTGAAGACTTAGATAGAAAGAACCAAGTCGTCATGGGTCCTACCATCATTCCAGGGAAAAATTATTTCAACATTACAGATACAAATAGCCATGATGGAAGAGAACATTATGCAGCATATCAAGATATATATGAAATGTTCCAAAATGATAAGTATACAACCAATGAAGGGGAAATTGAATGAATGATAGTAAATGATTTTGGTGTGCCTATTGTGTCTCTCAAATAAGAATACCTTAGGATTCAATACAAAACCCTTGAACCCATTGTTGTGTTGGATGAATCTTTCTTGGAAAAATTCAAAGTAGATCATGAAGACTTAAAAACTCTGATGGAAGTCTCGTTCGTAGATGAAGAATGGCCAGTAAATAAGAGAGAAAGATGTATTCCTTCCCACTACTTGAAATATCCCTACAGAATCCTGAATATGATGATATGCAAACTCTACGGTGAAGAGATCAACACCCATTTTAGAATGGAATGGTTCCCGATGGCCTCTACAATAATGATAACTGGGAAAGCATTCAATTGGGCCAACATCCCAGCATATCAACTCAAGTTTGGAAAGATAAAGGTATGGAAAACCCCAGTTTTTACATGACAACTTATCTCATAGATGAAATCTATGTAGCACATGTTTTCCTCCTTTCAATTGGGCTTGGAATTAAAGAAAATCCCCAATTCATGAATACTGCTCTCAGTTATGGGAAGTGAACTTAAAGAATCACTTTTATGATATCTTCCATTATTTCTTGGATCCTTAAACAAAGATATATTTTGGGTTCACCTTCACTGAATATCTCCTGGAGCCATTAAATATTTAAAGGAGATAGGATATTGGTACATAACAAAATACTACACATATGTGAGAATTTATGGACACACATGACCACCTCATTTGATGCCCAAGTACTAACCGATGGTCATAATATACTTATTAGAGAAAAATAAGAGGTACTAACCGATTTTTCCTATTTACTTAGGAAAATACTCTCTACTAAACAAAATACAGGTTGAAAAGGAAGCATATGCCATATAAGAAATATGTTTTTTCACTAGAGACAAGAAAGGAAATTGACCCCGCAATGTGGTATATGATCACCTGAAGGTTTTCAAGTTAACACTTCAAACACCCCATGATGCCAAGTAAGTAGAGAAGATTTACCGAGATTTACAATTTGAAGAAGTATTAAATAGACTCCCCAATGACTTAACCAAGGAACAAATAAAAAAGGAAGAATATGCAAATAGAGTTTTGAGAATAAAATGGTTTAAAGCATTGCTTCAACAAGACAAAAAGAAGCGTGAGGCCGAAGAACTAGCAAAGAAGCAAAAAATTGCAGAATTGGCTAGGCAGACGGAGTTGAAGAAAGATACCAATAAAAGAAGAAGGCCAAAGCCCAAAGAAAAAATTTAGAAATAAACAAATAAAAAGATCATACTTCATAAAAGAGTGGAGACGGATCAGGTGATTCGGGATTGAAGGCCAAAACTTGAATAGATACATAAATTGAGATGAAAAAGAAAAAAGATGAAGAACCATTCCTTCTGGCTGCTCAAAACAAGGAAGAAAAGGGGAAATCTATGAACCAAATGAGGGAAGACATGAAAAAATAAACAAAATGGTAAATTCTAACCTTGTACAATATCTACTGCAAACTGATATTCAGAAAAGAACAGAAAAGATGCAATGGCAAATACAAACATTACACAGAGATTTTTCACCTGGAAACCCAAACCGGGAAAACTAGCATATATTATACTCATACAATCACCAGAAACCTAAAACTCGAAAACTAGCATATTATACCTATACAATTGTGTTACATTGTTTACAATACAATATACATATAGGAGCCAACGGCATCCAAAACCCTAACCCAATGACCTGGATTAGTCCAAAACCCTAATTCCTTAACCGGAAATAGAAAACCATCGACAAAAACCATGTGTCGAAAACCACCTAATATCATGTGGTCCCGAAAATATGTCCTCCCGGAAATATGTCGGCCCGACGATAATATGTCGGCCCGAAACCGGCGAAAATATGTCGGCCCAAAAAAAAATTTCGGGGGCTCCGCCCCCCTGCACCCCCCCTCTTACCCCCCTACACGCCCGGCGCAGGCGCTCAGACACTACTACTCATGCAAAGAATATAACACATACCCAACAAAAATTGTGATAACAAACCCTGATACCAGCTTGGTTATGATTCCCCTGGAGGAATGCACACCATTGGCAACTATTCCAAAATGTTTTTTAGTCACATCACCTAGATTGGGAGTTGAATGTGTAGTTGTAGCAATTGGAAAGTATCACTACAGTCATAAGACTAAATCCATTGAGAAAATAGATGACAAAAGGAAAATAGAAGGAGAAAGCCAAGATATAGCTGAGAAAAACATTAAATGGAAGGCATTCCCAAACAAAAAGAGAATGATATTCAAATAACATCGATACTTAATCATTTTGTTGGTGAAAACTCTATGTCGGTTTATGAAATGGTCGAAGCACTAGATATAGCCAAATTGATAATAACATAACTAGAAGATTCCATAGACACGTTTAAAAACACTATCTCTAATGAATTCATGAAGGAGGCCATGGAAGATGAGCTTGTTCACAGAGAAGAAACACATAGACAACTCCAGCTCCAAGAAAACGAACTAACTGCAAAGTTTGAGAAAAGGGCCAGGATAAACTAAAAGATACATCAAAATGAGATGGAGAAACTAAAGGTCACACATGCTCAATAATTAATGAGATTTAAAGGATATTGACTAGAGATCAAAAAATATAATGAAAGAATTGAAGAGCAAGTTAAAATATTGCAACATGATTATCAACTCCTGGAAATGATTGTAGAAGAAAACAAAAAGAAAATTGTATTCCCATAAGTAATTAGAGAAGAATCCTTTAGGGCCAATGAAGAACTGAGGGATATGCAAAAAAAATAAAAAAATCATTTCATTACACAACATTCAAAATAATTGGTTCGACCACTTAAAGATAGATCAACAAATACATTCCATGAAGGATAAATACTAGAAATTTCAAAATGCTTATAATCGCATCGTTCAATGGCAAGGCGTTTGTAATAATCCTCCCATCATGTTTCCAATACATTGCCAATTGGAAGATCAAAGATCATATATTACTCAACAACGATAATTTTTTTCTTGATAACATGGAGGATACTCAGAAAAAGGTAGAACAAGCCTGCAGAAAGTTATGGAGTACAACAAAGGATTTACTAGTACAGTTCAGGATGGAAAATAGGGAAAATTTAGAAAAGGCAGTATCGGATCACACGATGATAGAATATGTCAAAACTAGGATACATATGAGCATGAAATCCATTGAAGAAATGAAATAAATTGACCAGGAGGTACTGGAGAAAAGAATAGTAAAGTCAAATCAATTGATCCCATTGATAGAGAATTTCATACAAAAAACAGAGGAAGTCCTGAAAGAAAAGGTGGTAACTCTATTATTCCATGTTGAAGTTGAAATATAAGACATGTAAGTAACCAAAATGGATAACATACAAGAATATTTCAATTTATGGAAGGAATTCAAGGATCAAACACAAGCACTATAACTAAATGGATGTTTGTAACCTCCCCCTATTTTTGATCAATTTTTTTAATTTTTGTAAAACCCAATTGGGAAAAGAAACTGAAACATTGTGACTTCCCTCTGATATATTTAAAGTTACTGAATGTGAAAATCCCAATATCATAGTTATAAAAGACATGAATGTGAAAGAGGGGGGACTTTTGTGCTTTGTATTGAAGGATGTACTATTACTCCTAATTAATGAAGAGCAAGAGGCATTTCTGAAAATGTGATTGTGGTTAATGGATTTCGGACTATTCTTAATGCATTTAATCTAATTTGAGTATCTCATGTTCCAGTGTATGATTTTTTTTTGCAATGTTCTTGTATGCTCAGATTGTCATAGTTTCCTTTATTGAATGTAATTATAATGTTGTTGCAAACAATAAAAACTATTTTCTATTGTTTTCTCAATAATATTTTTTTGCTTACATTCCATTTGAATTTATGAACTATTTCTAATTCAAAAGGATGTTTTTCTTAATTTTATTCAATCTCATTTAGTTTCCTCCTAATCAGGATAGGATTATTATAGTTTAGGATTTCATCTTAGAATAGTTGTAGGCAACATCATTGTAGTTTATTTCATATTTTATTTCATATTTCGTAGTTTATTTCATATTTAGATAGTAGACTTAGTTTGGAAACCATACCAATATACTAGTGGGAAACGTCATCCCAAATGAGAGTGATTCTAATTGGGACTTTCCATTGGTCATTTCATCCTTACCTAATTGAATATTCCTTTTGGACCCGTCAACAAAAATGGCACTAGAAGGAGGGCCATCGAATTGAATGGTTGCAAATAAAGCTCAAATCCATGTCTGATATTTGCCACTCGTTAGCACAACTCAGCTTGTTGATTCTCATCAACCTCATTGTGAGAACACTTCATGTCCCATGTCCTACTCCATGAACACACCCACTCAAGATACCTCTCAGTGTATTCCCTTCCATTCTAAACCTATATTTTCTTCTCCAGAACCCAACAAATTTAACCCCACAAATTTACCATTCCATAGATTGACACCATAATCAGACAATCCCGTGAATGCACCGAACATGTTCTATGTTGACAATGGAGTAGATAGAAAGAGAATCCCCCTATATATAATTCATTATATCAAGGTTTATAAAGTACCCAAAATTAAGATCTATACCTCTCACAGTCTTTCACCTTCCAATAACACCCAACCGTCGGAACCCCATAATATCATTTAAATTTAGCTCTGCATGATTTCTCGGAACCCTTCGACTTCGAGCTCAATTTTTTCTTACTTTCTAGTGGTGGTGGTATTCCTCCCTTACCACCAAAATATGCACCTCTCACACTTAAGAGTGAACCTGACGAAAATTTGGAAGAGGAAGATAAACCTAAAAGCGAGTTGGAAGGAGAAAAACAACTTCAACTAGTTTTATATAACCCTCAATTCATCGCTGGAAATAACCAAAAGCCCTAACCTTATGAACCTTGGTTACTCCCAGATGCAGTTTTAGTACCTTGAATACTCCATGAAATTCCTAAGCACCCCAAAACATTTCTCCCCAAGTTTGATCCAGAGAAAAAATACTCGATCGAAGACCATGTAAAAAATTTCCTATTGGCCATAAGGCTCCAGAATATCTGACATGAAGATGTAGTATGTCGATTGTTCCCTCATACATTTTAGAGGAAATCCAAAACCTATTTCTACTCTTTGGAAGAAGCCTCTTTTACTAGCTATAGGATATTTGAGACTATTTTCTTGAAGAAATTCAGAGAAGACAAAACACCAGCTACTTTAGTCTTAGATATCTCAAGCATTAAAATGGATACCAATGAAAACGTTAAATATTTCAATCAATGTTTCCTTTCCTTAATTAAGTGGATTCCTCGAGCCTCCAAACATGCAGAGGATGTCACCATTGAATTTTATACTTCAACTCTTCCCATGTTCATGGCGATGTTTTTTTTAAAACGCAGAGAAAGATGCTTTGGAAGAAACTTTTCAAGAGGCCCTAAAAATTGAAAATAATATGTTAAGTTTGAAAGGAAACCCTGAAGCAGAATGCTCAAAAGATAAAGTGAAAACTAAGAACAAAGCCACTGTCACCAAGTCTTTGAAAGAAAATAAAGATATCAATTTTATGGACATGGAATCCCTCCAGAGAATTGTCGAGAAATTATCCAATGAGTTGATTGATTTAAAGAAGCACAATGGGGAAGGCTCTTCGAATACCAAGATTTTTTTTAAATTCCAATCTAAGAAAGATAAGAGCACACCTTTTGTCAACAAAAAAACTCCTTCTGCATCAGAAATGATTAATATGGAATATATTGTCCAAGCTCTACAACATTGGGCCACTGAAAATTTGATTGAATCCAAGGATGAAGAGGAAAAAACAGAGCAATCCCAAGAAATGAACAAATTACCTGAGAAACAAGTTAATTCTTTTTAGGATATATCATATGGAGTGGAAGAAGAGGAATAAATAGAAGAAATACATATGTCCTAGAATCATATGACCACTAGGAGTGCAAGCAAGAAGGCTTCCTATGATACTCCTACCCTTTTTGAACCTCCTAAAAATCCCCCCCACACTCAAAAGGCATCAAATGATCCTTCTAAAATAACTATTCCTTCTAATTCTATCAAAAATTTGGAATATGATTTCTTGGAAGACCTAAAAAGAACCAAGGAAAATATTTATCTATTTGAACTTATGAAGCTTCCACGGATTCAAGAGAATTTTATCAAAACCCTTCAAGGTAGAACTTCCAAAAATTCCAAAGAAATTAATCTCAGGACAAATAAAGGACGATGCCAATGCGCATAAAATACAGGTAGTTGTAAATGCTTCCCTATTAGGGAAAAGGTCAAGGTCCATCACTGCACCTTTTTTGGTTACTTTGATATTTTTAACAGGAATGTGCATAATGGTATGATGCATTCAGGTGCCTCTTCAAATGTAATTCCCCTTAAATTTTGTGAGAAACTAAACGCCAAGCATGAAAAATATGATATTCAAATAATTCAACTTGACAGGACCATAGTTAAAGTGATAGGTGAGTTGAAAAATGTTTTGATAAGGATGTCTTCTAATCCTGAAATACATTGAACTATTGACATCATAGTTGTGGATATACTTGATACTTATGGTATGCTCTTAATCATATACTAGTCTGCTACACTTAAAGGGTAATTTGCCACAAACTAGTCACACCTTTAGCTATCGTATAATGACAAGACCAATCAAATATGGGTTGATAGAGAACGATACATGAAGCATGTGGTAATGGATTTGAATGACCCAAATGAGCCAATGATGTTTAATAACTCCATTATGGGAAATTATTCATGTGAATCATTTTTTGGAAATTACTATGTTGCGATCTCATCTTATGAGGAATCAAAAACACAATCTGAAATCCTTCATTGCCTCAAATTTTTGAGCCCCACTGTAACATAACAGATTTAAATAGTCATGACATTGTATAGTCTAACATAGGATTTAGAGATAGGTTAGAAGTTTTTTCTAATTTCACCCACCATACAAATTTAGTGACAAAATAAAATTATAAGTCCATACATAATCTTAAAAGAGACCCTAATACGTGGACTTTGTTTTTTGATGGGTCAAAATATATTGAAGGTGCATGTGTTGGTTGCATACTAAAGGACTATGATGGTAGCATGCAAGCTTGAATTCCAATGCACAAATAATATTGTTGAGTATGAAGCCTTGCTGCAAACATTGAGAAAAGAAATTGACTTGAAAGAAAACAAGATAAAGGTATTTGGTGATTCTGAGATTGTCATAAGGTAGGTAAGAAACACCATACATTGTCTCTCTAGTCATCTTAAACACTACTAGTAAGAGGTATGGGAATTGATTAAGTCGTTTGATGCATTCAACATCAATCATGTTCCTCGTTCTTTAAATTATGGTGTTGATCTATTAGCTAATGTGGCTTCTAGTCTTATTCCTTCAGAGAAATTATTACCTGATACTTTTTTTGTGGAACTGCTCTACAGACCTTTGATACTAGATAATGTGACCAACTGGAGGGTCTTTGATGATGATGAGAATATTATAATATTTTTACATTTGGAAGGTACCTTCAAAGTCTCCATAATCGATGAAGATCAGCATGATATAGAAATGAATTAAAATGTTCTTGGCTCAATAAATCAATCAATAGAGAAAAACAAAACCAACACGATAAATAACACCCCTAAAAGTGTGGTAAGGCTAGAAAAACTATATGACCTTTAGGACAAGTTTAAGAAGGTGATGAATTGTAAGACTAGAAACTCATCAATACAATTTGAAGTGATAAATCTGGGGTCAGATAACACACCTCATAACATCAACCTCGGAAATAAGTGTTCCCCTGAAGAAAACAAGCCTTCATAAAGTTGTTCAAAGAATACAAAGACATATTCGCATGGACATATGATTATCTCAAGACATATGACAAGAAGATCATTCAACATGTTATCCATATGAAGCCACAAACTAAGCCTTTTTAGAAAAATCTAAGAAAAATGTACCCAAGTTTAGAACCATAGGTAAAATCGGACCTTAACAAGATGTTAGAAGACAAGATAATATTCCCAGTCATGCATACACAACGAATCTCAAATCTTGTACCTATAAGGAAGAAAAATGGAGACATAAGACTCTGTGTTGATTTTAAAAATGTGAATAAAGCTTCAGATAAAGACAATTATCCAGTGCCCCCTATGGATCAGATTCTTCAGTGTGTCTCTGGTTCCCAAATGTTCTCATTACTATATGGTTTCTCTGGTTACAATTAGGTTTTATTCGCCCATGAAGACCAATTGAAAACTGATTTTCGAACCAAATGAGGAACTTATGCTTACATGAAAATTCCTTTTGGATTAATCAATGCAGGGGAAACCTTTTAGAGAACCAAGTACATATATTTTAGGGGAATCATTGAGGAATGTATAGTATTATATCTGGATGATGTTGATGTATTCTCAAATAACAAGGCTGATAATATTAATCATTTGAAGAAATTTTTCAATAGATGCATAAGGTATGGAATATCAATCAACCCCCAAAAATATGTATTCATTGTTGATAAAGGTAGGCTACTGGGATTCATTGTATCTGAATAAGGAATGGTAACATAACCTGAAAGGACTGAAGCCATATCTAAGATACCTCCTCCCCATAGTAATAAACCCATGAAATCCTTTATGGGTAAAATAATTTTTGTGAGGAGATTTGTTTCTAGTTTTACTGAAACTGTAAAACCACTGCAAGACATGATAAAAAAAGATGTAGAGTTTAAATGGGGACCTAAAGAGAGATCAAAAATCAATAAAATCAAAACAGAAATAACTCAGGATTTGACATTGGTGAGCCCTTATTTTGGTAGATATTTCATATTATACATGTTTGCCTCCAATATCGCATTTTCCATTTTATTGACATAGAAATATCAATATGGAAATGAATACCCCATCACCTTTATGAGTTCTGGGTTGCAAGGAGCAGAGTTATATTATCCCAAAGTTGATAAACAAGCCTACTCTATTTTCAAGACGGTCAAACATTTTATACCTTACCTGATTAAATCCAAAACCAAAGTGATTGTCCCTTACCCACCTCTGAGGAATATATTAGTACAGAAAGATATGTGGGAAAAGAGAGAAAATTGGATAACATACCTTCAAGAATGTGACCTTGAAATAAAACTTGCTAAAACTTTTAAGGGACAAGAGCTCTGCAAACTAGCAACTAAGTTAGCAAATGAAAAGGCAGAGGAGGATGAATTTAACCAATATCAAAGTATATTTGAGATGGAAGTATGTTATATCATTGTATCTAGGGACTAGAGGTATTATGAGATGAAATATTACCTGACCCACAGAACTACTCCCCATTATTTAGATCATAAGAATAAGAGACCCCTTAGACTTAAGTCAGCACAGTGTCAACTCATCCAAGGAGTACTCTGTTGAAATAATTATGATGATATTTACTTGAGATGCCTTGAAAGAGAAGATGATGATAAAGTCCTACATGAACTTCATGATGGGCCTGCTAGAGGAAATTTCAGAGCTAATACTACAACTCATAAAATAATCAAGGCTGGCTACTATTGGCCTACCGTGTTCAAATATTCACATCTGTATGCTCGAAAATTCCCATAATGTCAGAAAGCAGCTGGAAGAGAAAATAAACCTACTTTCACTCTTCAGCTAGTTACTATTTAAATCCCATTCCAACAATGAGGTTTATATGTGATAGGGGAAATTAACCCCAATTCCTCTAAATTGCATAAGTACATCATAACAACAACAAACTATTTCATCAGGTGGACTGAAGCAATTCCTTTGAAGATCGTCAATGAAAACAAGGTGACATCTTTCCTTGAATCTCATATTATTACTAGATTTGGTGTACCTAAATATTTGGTTTTGGTTAATGATGAATACTTCTCCTCTTTGATATTAAATGAATATGCATTGGAATGTGTTGGTTAATACTTTATCGAATTTGATCTTACTTTACTTTCATAATTTGACCCAGATTCATATTTAACAAGCTTCCAACAAAATCCCTCTAAAAACAATTGGCCCCCTAGTAACCCAGAAGGCAAGGCAGTACATAGGGTGCATTGTGCAGTCTCACCTGAGATAGTTCTATGGGTGGCTGCAATACTCAGACGCTTGCAGCCCGGGAATAAGTGGGGATATGTGATTATACCTTGTGATCTTCATTTATTTAGTCTAACATCTTAATTAATTAGTCACTCTTACTCATGCATGTGAAATATCATATCTAACTAGTTCCTTCATTCACTTATCTATAATTTAATCATTAACAACAATGGAGATGCATAACATTCAGTCACATAACACATGTTCTACCATGGTTCACCCCCTCTTGGGCTACATCCACAAAACATTTGCCTCTCAATCTCTTTTATTATGTCTCAACAATATATCTCATCGTTCACATTTACAGTCTTGGATCTTACAATCTCAATAGGCTCCCTGATCCTTGTGAGGATGACTAGATCGCACCAGGCCCCTCAGTCTGTGATCTAACCCTCAAGATCGAGTTGCTCGACTCTGCTCTAGCTTACTAGCTTACAAAATATTGCAGTTCTTACAACTTTAGAACTCTCTCAGCCTCTAGCCTTTATCTCCCTCTCTCTCGTACCCTAGACCTCCTAGGTACTACTTATACATATTCTTGTCTTATCAGCCATTACAATATATTGAAAAAACCTTAACCCTAATGTAGTTAGGTTTCCCTTGCACGTGCGCCTCGCATACTTCCCTCGCATGTGTTTCTTTTCCTTCCAGTTGTCTTTCTCTCACTTCATACGTTTCTCTCCAAAATTGGTTTTTTCCCCAAAATCGACCTGTGCCCAACATGCCCCCAACAATGACATGTGGTTTGTTCTGAGCCACCTAGGATTTGCACACTCCCTCAACAGCTCCTACTAGAGTTTGAAACTTGTCTACAATTTCCCTTCCTTGTATTTGAGTCTGTGCAGCCTTTTCTGTGAGCACATCTAATACTTTCATTGTGATCTCTTCCCAGATCATTTATGTGCACTCTGCCTATGTTTGTGCCATGTCCTTCTTTTCCTCCTCTGGTTGTGCAATGATCTCCACAGATATCTCTTGGAGAGGTTCCATCTATGTTTATCTCTCCTGTTTGTGCACTTGTGTTGTCTTTAGTCTAGCCTAGAATCTCTTCATCTCCTGTGTTCCTTTTAAGCACTCAATTATTCCCATTGTCTTATGCCTCTACCTGAGATCTTGGATTTCAGCATTTATCCTCTATTCCTCCTGGTCCCACCGTTGGACTTTCTCATCTTCTTCTAGTTTTGTCCACAACTACACTTTTCTATCAAACAATTATGCTATTGTGTTAGTTTTTTTCTCCAACTCTGCTAGTTGGAGTGCAACTTCTGCTTTCCTCTACTCCCTAACCTTAGGTGGAGTTGTGGGAGTCAATTTTTCCTTCAGTTCCTCAATATTTTTCCTATAGTGGTCGATGGTTTGGGCAATCTGATTGGGTTTTTTCTGTGTACTTGGACTCTCGGCATGTGCATTGTCCAAAAGGTCGTTGTACACTGTTTTCACCTCGTATTTAATTCTATTTGCATTCTCTTTCTTGTATTTGGTCTCAAGATTTACCTGCTCGACCACCAATTCCAATGCCTCTTTGTTATCCTTTGTATGATGCAACTCAGTTTCTTCTATTCATGACAGTGACTGCACCTCCTACATTACACTAACTTGGAGTTTGTATAATTCCTTATTTGGTATATGCTCCATTACCAACTTTATTTGCACCAGATATTTCAAGGGTGTTTGGGATCCAATCTCATCCATGTGCAACATGTTGGGTGTAATGTCGATGGTCAATATTTCCCGCGCTTGATCATATCATGCTTTCTCAGCGCAACCCTAGATTTTTCTTCTGATGTTGCGGGGAATTACTTTGTTCCCTTGTCCGCCCTCTATGCGCATTTGATCTTCTCTAGCACCTACCTTATGTCATCCAACTCATCATGAATTCGGCCTCTGTGGTGTTGGGTGTATTCAAACTCCTCATTTGCATGGTCCTGAACTCTTTCGGCCACAAGTTTAGTGTTGTCCTCAGTGATTGTATATTATGGCAGCTTCTTGTGTGCCTTGGCCTTTTTGTGTGCACCCCCAGTGTGTATTATTGGCCTCTTGGTCTGGCCTGGTTTCTGTGGGGTGCCAATCGATGGGTTTTCTTGTGTTGTCACAGCCCCTGTTTCTAGTTCTCTTGGTGCTTGGGTAGTGTCCTTTTGTTTGGCTTGTGTACCTTTCTTTAGTGCACCCCCTTCTTTTGTTGCGCCGACTTCTGACTTGGCTTTGGATTTTTAGGTGCATCTTTATCCCCAACAGGTCTCTGAATTTACCTTGTGTCAGCCTTCGTACATGTAGGCATCTCTTGAGTGAGGACTGGAATTTTGGACACACCTACCACACTTAGAGGGGGGGTGAATGAGTGTGGGGATCTTTTTCCCAAAACTTCCCTCTTACACAAAAACTCCTTAGTTAACATTCAACATTTGCTCATTACTCATTGATGTCATTTATAATCAGTTAGATGTGAATACATATCAGAAAAATATATCAGCAACATTGATCCATATGGATATCGGTGGCCACCCACCTTTTCCAACTGGCTTAAAACAGTTTTCTGACAATTTTGGCAATATTTTTAGCAGTTTTAACTTTCGGGGCCATTTTGAGGGCCTAAATGAAGGTTTTTCATGATCAATTTCCTTGATGATAGCCAAAGGAATTATTGAGGCCCCAAAATGAATCACCTCAACGATACCTTTCCAAAGGGCTATCACATGCCTAAAACGAAGATCGTATGCAAAAGTTACGACCCCGGGAAGTTGATATACTAACTTACCCAAACGGGGCCCACATGACTTTTGGCGCTTCATCTCCTAGGGTTAGGTTTTTGGATGTCTAGGGTTTTTGGCATTATTTTTTATTATAAAAATTCCTTTAGAGCCTCATTGTAATCTTCTTCTTGCGAATGCGCGCAACTGTCACATCTCTTCTCAGAGATAAGCCGCCACCATTCCAGCAAGCTTGTTTCCGCTGCATTTTACATTTTCAGCTTATTTCATTATTGAATAGAAAACCAGTTTTATTGTATCTCTGTTATTTTGTGTTAAGCACCTGTTAATAATATGTATTCATTTTGTTATGCTCATAAAATTTGTATCAAACATATCATCAACAAATCATCTCCACAAGGAACACAAAGAACACAAGATGTATGTACACTTTTTCTTTTTATTATGGACTTCAATCCAAGGGTTTTTTAGCAACAATTGAATAGAGTACAACTCTACAAGAGCACCAGATCGATATGCAAGACTCAAATTACATTCTTATCACCAACTGAGATGAGGCAACAATCCTCAACAGATATCAATCTATCAACATAAACAAGTGCATCAACCATGCACCAGCCTGTGTCAAACAACCTGTAATCAACCTGTACCATAAACAAGTGCATCCAACCATGTACCAAGTATATACCAATCATGTGTAAAATAATCATCAACAATGACTCATCAATATGTACCAACATCATCAGCTATACACCTCATGTATGTGCCAACTCATCAACTACTTGTCTCAACCATGACTAGTTTTGGATTAGTCAACAACCCCAACTTGAAATAAGCATAACTTTGTACCTGTAATGAATAAAGATCTGAAACTTATACAAAATGTTCTTCAGTGTATTTTATGCAATTACTCCAGGTGGAACTACTTGGAACCTCTCATAAAAGGTGTTATAGAAAAAATGGCATGCTTTGTTGAATTCTGGCTTATTCTAGAGAGCAACCTTGTAGAGCGTGGACCACACAAAATATTAATTGAATTGATATGAAACTATTAAAAAACATAATAAAGACTGTACCCTAACCAAAACATCTAGTCTCAATTAATTTGGATCTTTTATGAAGAATTTATGACGTTTTTACCCGAAACACCTGTTTTTGACTAGTTTCAGGACTAGCCACAAACCCTATTTTCCACGAAGTGTAACTCCCAAACTACAATGAACCACAAGATGAATTGTTTACCACAGATACTTGGGTATGTTTTCTCAATGGCATATAAATTTCATGGTCTGAATCATTATAGAAAACAATTTATAGCGAAAATGGTGAGATGACCTGTAAATAACATACCTTAGAAAGCACCATCAAAAGAATTTATCCTTCCTTGCATTTTGGCCTTCTTTTCTTCACCTTTCCTTAGAATTTTGGCTTATATATCCTTGGTTACCTCAGACATATATATATATATATATATATATATATATATATATATAT
>SNQJ01S0000677.1:95654-111495 GCA_010110895.2 Picea sitchensis | reverse complement strand
ATATATCATAACTCATACCATTACCCATCAAACAAACTTGGGTCCATTACCCAAACCTGGGGTCTCCAACTTCTCATGGCCATAACTCTCTAACCGTGAGGAGTTATGTGACGTTCTACATACCACCGGAAATGGCATGACAAACACTATGCATCTAGAATAGTTTCACCAACAATTTATTTGATCTCCATCTCGTTATTCCACATACAAGCATGGGTCCTCCAACCATTCTTCTAGGATAACACAATCCACAAAGCGTCTTCCCGTGAGGGATTTCACCATAAGGGGACCACTTTGGAGTTCATCCATTTGTGCACCTTATCAATCATGATAAGACAATAATGAGAGAATGGGTCCTCCAACCATTCTTCTAGGATAAATCAATCCGCAAAGCATCTTCCCATGAGGGATTTCACCATAAGGGGACCACTTTGGAGTTCATCCATTTGTGCACCTTATCAATCATGATAAGACAATAATGATTCATCTATACAATTTTCCAACAATGCATCATATATCAATGAAACCACATCGATCCATATTCATCATGTATCAATGACAACTCATTGATCCATATTCATCTATGCATTCTCATCAAGGACAATACATATTATATTACATCAATCATCAATCAATCAATCCTTTGACATCAATCAACCACTTGACATCAATCAATGACATAAATCAATCAAACCATTGGCATCAATGACAATGTGATCCAACATGGAATTCTCCAGTCCTCTTGCCAATCCCTTATTTCCATCTCTACATCTTATTTTTTGACACAGTATCTAAGTTGTATCCACTCCTTTCTGGGATCCCTTCATGCTTGGATTCATATGGTGTGCCTAGTTTCTTTGAAGTTAGCGATGTCTCGGTATTGTGCGACCACTTCTGGAGTAATTCTCCAAGTGTTGGCAATACTTTCTTGGAGCTCGTTATAATATCACGTGAACGTGCTTGCATTGTTACTTTTGAATTTAGGGTCCAAAGTGATCCCCAACGATGTGTACCATGTTGCACGATAATGACTAGTCAACTCACAAAAAAATGTGTACTAGGGCTCCCTCCATTCGACCAATGCAATAAATACTAGTAGACAGGAGTAATGAAACTATGTTCCCAGGTCTTGCGCATATTTACATCCATCAAGGAACAAGTTTAATAAGTACGAGTCCCAACTGAGCATAATTCCCTCCGCGCATTGTGCTTTAGCCACGATGACCTTGGTAGGGACTTCCTCCTTGCGACACTTCCTGAGCAGTTTGCAAGCCATGATTTTGGTGGCCAACCTTGTTGTTGCATCGCTAATGCACTTGATGATGATTCTGCATGACCCTCTCTCTATGCCATATGTCTTTTTCATCTCCTCCACTAATGCCTTCTCCATTTTTTCTTCGAGGTATTACACGAGACTCTTCCCCTGAGATGGCAGACATGTGATGAAGGAAATTAGCTCCACGTCTATGTAGATAGGCTCTTCCAACCATAGAAAACCTCCATGAGTGACTTCCATCAACTGATTGATGCAGTTGTTTACGTCTTGGCCCCTTCCATAATGTGGAATATCTAGCAAATTTGGAATTCTGGTGTTGGCCAATCCGGTTGCCCATTGTTTCGGTTGTAAAATTGGATCACTGAAGGGGCTTGTACCTACACTGTCAAGGTAGACATGTCCTGATAAT
The DNA here is from genome assembly GCA_010110895.2 of Picea sitchensis. Lineage (NCBI taxonomy): Eukaryota > Viridiplantae > Streptophyta > Pinopsida > Pinales > Pinaceae > Picea > Picea sitchensis. The sequence continues at coordinate 109,810 of SNQJ01S0000677.1, read as the reverse complement.
TATTGGAACTTTTCCACGTCAGCCACGTCATGGTCTGAGTAGCACAGTCTTTCCAGGTATCCTAGAAGGTTAGGAATGGCCTGCACCCCTTAAGGAATGTGCGGTAGTACAATGGTTGTTTCAACATGTTTGCGCGGTGACCTTTCCATGGGTTGTTTTCTCTTTTTTCATGGTGGTTGGCTTGAGTTTCCCACCTCCAATGTTCTCTCTTCAGTGTAAGCTTCTGGTTGGCCAGTAATATCTTCCACTATCCCCTCTTATTATTTCACGGGCTCTGCTCTGTGTGGTTTTCTTGGTGAGGCAACTTTTGTGTGCGTTGGGGTTGTCCCATTTACCCTTTGGGATCCTTCAATGTTTGCAGGTCACAAAATATTACCTACGTCCTCAACCTGTTGGCCCTGTCTAGTTTCCTGCATGTCAACGTCCATGCCAACCACTGTTGTTGGTTGGGATTCCTCCTCCATGGGTGTGGGGCTTGCTGGTTCCACATGGGGTGAGGGAATTGTTTCCAAGTCGACGAATTCTGCGGCCTGTCTAGGTTCATGTTCGTTTTCTTTCATTTTATGTGGTACTCTATGGTGGCTTCAAGCTTTCCTATCGGCCTAGATCAGTGCACCAAACTTGGGTGGTGCCATAGTGGTTAATGGTGACTTTTACCGAACTGGTTAACCCTGTATCTATTGCTAAATCAATTTCTACTCTGTGTTCTTCATCTCTCTGTAATTTCACAATTTCACAATAAGATTTATATTGCGCGTGTGCCTCCCTTATATAGCAAGTGTCGTGAATCTTCTTGGAGAATATACCTGAGCTGTGATTTAAATGAAATGGTGCTTCATGCATACGTGACATTCAATTTCCTCGACATCGTCAGTTGGCACGATTAATTCAAAGGCACTTCGAGAGTATGCGACATTCAATTTGATAGATGTCTCCATTTGGTGTCTTTTTACCATAACTGCCATTTTTCAAATTTTTGCCTTTTTATGACCGTTGGTCCTTTTTCCGGTGCGCTGGGATTTTTGAGTGCGTAGTAGATTTGTAATATATCACCTTTCCTTGGTGCATATTGTTTCAATCTTATGATGTGTGCAGACTTTTTTCTTTTCATTGCGCTAAATCCCTTTTTTTTTACTATATACATCTCTCTTTACTGTGCGGAAACTTTCTAAGTACTAGGAGGTCGACTGTCCCTGTAGAGCTTCATTTGAATCCCATTGATCATTACTCTAAGTTATGTACCTCATAAATATTTCAACTATACAACTCCCCCATCTCTGACAGTCTTCACTTCATATCGTCCCAACCAATGTATTCTTAATTTTCCTAGGTGCGGAAGAAATTTACTGTCATACACCAAGACTAGGTCTCCCTCCTTGAAACTCTTCCTTTTAATATGTCTATCATGCCAAGATTTGTCCCTTTCTTTCTGTACCTCTTGGTGAAATCCTACTAGGATCCTATCTTCTTCCATATCCATCAGTTGACTTAGTCGTTCTTTGATTGTGCCTTGTTCTGTCATGTTGGTGATTGTTGCTACGCACAGGCTAAGTACCAAAAATTCTAATGGCACCACTGCTTCTTGTCCATACACTAACCTAAATGGTGTCTACCCTGTCAACCTTTTTCATGTAGTCATGTATGCCCACAGTACTACTGGTATATTCAAATCCCAATCGTCCCTCTTGATGTTGCATATCTTTGTCAATGCATTCTCTAGGATCTTATTAAAGGCTTCCACTGTACCATTATTAAATGATTCCATTGTACCATTTTCTTGAGGGTGATATGGTGTAATATTTTGATGATAGACTTAAAAATCCTCAGTCATAGCCTTGATAGTACCATTAATGAAGTGAGTGCCTTGGTCACTCATCAAAATCCTTGGGCATGCAAATCTAGTAATCACTTGCTCAAAGTGGAATTGTGATGTTGTCTCTGTGCTGCAATCCTTGACTAGTGTTGCTTCTTCCCATCTTGTTAAGTATTATGTCATAGTAAAACTCTTTGTTGGTGGGTTGATTGGTCCTACAAAGTCTATTTCCCATTTTTCAAATACTTGCAAGGTTACTTGTGGTCTTAGGGGCATATTGTCTCGTATATTAGGTTTACCAACCCTCTGACATACATCACATCTATGGAAGTAATCATTTGCATCTCTATGAACGGTCAAGAACCAAAGTCTTGCACACAATACCTTATGCACGGTATCTTTTCCTGCATAATGTCCTCTTGTTATTCCCTCATGGGCCTCTGCTAAAATCCTAGGTCTTTCATGTTCTAGTACACATCTTCTCAAGATGCTTTATGCACCCATCTTGTATAAGTGTCTTGCAATCAATTGATAGTATGTAGCTCTAACTACCAGATTTTTCTTTTGTGCAGTGTTGAATTATTGTGGCATGGCCCCTATACTCAAGTATTGAATGATGTCATCAAAATATTCATCAAGTACTTGTACTAAAAATAACTGTGCATCAGGGAACTTTTCCTCTAAGTTCGTAGCTTCCTCTCCATTACTGATCCTTGATAGGTGATCAGGTCATGCATTCAACGTCCCTAGTTTGACTACCATTTCAAAGTCAAATTCTTGGAACAACAGTAACCATCTACAAATTCTTCCCCCCAACATTTTCTTATTGACTAGGTATTTGAGAGATGATTGATTTGTAAACATATTGAAATATTTTCCCAGTAAGTCATGTCTGAAATTCTGGAGTGCATAGACCATAGCTAGGCCTTCTCTTGCTGTGGTATTGTAATTCTACTCTGACTCAGACAATTTTTTGCTATAAAATGATATAGGATGGTCCAATTCCCCTATTCCTGGCTACACCAAAATAACTCCAAGTGCTATAGCTAATGCATCTACATGCACATGAAATGTATTTTCCCAATATAGGAATACTAGTATTGGTGTTGTTACCATCTTCTCTTTTAGAGTGTCCAATCCTCGTTGATAGTCCTCATTCCACTGAAATTTACTATCTTTCCTCAAAATTTTCTCCATTGGCGCAGTGATTTGCACATACCCTTTTATGAATTTCATGTAGTAGCATGTGTGTCCCAATGTTTCTCTCAACTGACATACTGATTTAGGTGGTGGTAAATTGACAATCACTACAATCTTGGTAGGATCTACTAGAAATCCTTGTTTGCACACTATATGACCCAATAAAATTCCAAAAGGTGTCCCAAATATGCATTTCTTAATGTTCGGGGATATCTGATATTCCCTGCATCTTTCCAACATTAGTCTTAACACCTCTACATGGTATTTCAACAAACTGTAGATTGTCCAATCATCCAAATATACCTCTAAAAACTGGTGGATGAATTCTTTGAATGTAGCTACAACTACTTTGGAAAATACTGTTGGTGCATTCTTGAGTCAAAAAGGCATGACTGTGTACTGGTAGGATCCCCATTCTGTGGAAAAATTGGTCTTGTACCTGTCTTCTGGAGCTATCTTGATCTGATCATAGCCTGAAAATCCATCTGTGAATGAGTATGCTTCATGGCCTCCCACATTCTCTAATACCTCATTTGTGAAAGGGGTAGGGAAAGGGTCATGTAGGAAAGCATCACTTAGCTTCCTGAGTTCAACACATATCCTTATCCCTCCTTTCTTCTTCTCCTGAACTACCATAGGGCTTATCCATTCTGATTCTTATACTGGTTCTATGATTCCAGCTTCTAAGATTCTGTCAATTTATGCTTTTACTTTATGCTTGTAACCTGGGTTTAGTCTATAGGGTCTTTTTCTGACAGGTCTTGCCTCAGGTTTGAGAGGTATCTTCCTCTCACCTATCTCTCCTTCTATGCATTTCATTTCTATGAACTTTGTTGGGAATATGTCATTGTACTTGCGCATTAACTATGTTATTCTTTCTACTATTTTCTCATCCCAATAATATCCAATGTTGGCCATTTTGAGATTCTCAGTTGTCCCAATGTTGAATTTCTTCGCCTTGATCAATGCAGCAAACACTTCTAATTCTAGAGGTGGAACTTCCACCCCTCTTTCACCTTCAATGTTTGTAATCTGAATGTTGTGCATGTCATCTTCATATGATGCTTCTTCCCACACATGGTAGCATGAYAGTAGTTCTTTCATTGTCTGTATGTTCTGTTGTTGATATTATGTTATGAGTTCAACCTCTAGTTCATGAATGAATATTACCCCTATGATATTTTTGAGTGTTGAATCTATGTTGGGGTTCTCATGTTMAAATGATAAAGTGACTATACAATTCTTCTGTAACACTGTCCATTCTGCAGTGCCTATGCACATTTCCTGTTCTACATATCAGTTTGTTGGAATCCCTTCCAATGTGTGAATAAAGTGATGAGGCCATTAATATGGTGGTGTCATTATCCATAGTGTTATGCACTTCTCCAAGTGTTTTGTTGGTGTCCCATGTCCATCATATCTCTGCAGTTGGTTTCTTCCATGTTTTGCACCAAATCTGATGTGCAGTAACCGCTTACATTGGTACTAGACCTTGATTGTCTCTTTGTGTGCACCCCACCATCTTGTAGGTGTTTCCTTGAGTGCTATATCCAAAGATAAGAGCGTCTGATTTTCTAACACTTCATCTTCGTATCTTGTTAGGAATTCTTCTAAGTCGTTCACCCCATGAAAGCTAGGATGTTCTCTTATCTTTGTACCTACCCATCTTACTATGCGGTCTATTCTTGCACATCTTCTTGTGGAGACTTCATGTAATCTCTACTGCCAATTCTCCAACCCTATATCTGATTCTAACGTGCATGACATGATACTTCTCCAACATAGTACCTCATCTGCAATTGGATTCACATATTCTTCTTCTCGCACTGTGCTTCTGTATAACTGGTTGATTTCCTCCAAGTCTATACAAGTGGGCTCTATGAACCTTTCTCCTTTTTATGAGCGCAATAAATATGTACTCTCCTGACTCGAATGTCATCTTCCTCATCTTCAAATTGATTATCGCTTGATTTTCAAATGCCCAATCTAGTCCAAGCAGTGTTGGATACAGTGTTGTGGCATCCACTATTTCTATCACTTCAAACTTCCTTAGTGCAGACTCCATCTAGATCTATTGTCACACCCTTTAGCCTTACAATTGGTAGAACCTTGTGTTGATTTGATAGTTTCATCTGAATATGTGAATATCCTAATGTGGGCTCTTCCATACATTGCCATGTCTTCTTGGGTAGTACATTCACCTCAGATCCTAAGTCTAGTATAATGTCCCCCATATTGAAATCTCCAATGTTAGAATTTAATCTAAATTCCATGATTGTCCACCTTCTTGTATGAAGGTGATTGACCTTTTTCTATTCTAATTTCCCCTCTACCTCTGTGTTACATTTTTCTAGCATATTTTGCAAAATTTTAATAGATGATTGGTCATTTAATAGCTTAACACAGGATTGCAGAAATTCCTTTATTGTACTTACTTGTCCTAGGGGTTGTGCTTCATTAGTATGATCCAGTGATGAAGGCATCTCGTACGTTGGTACGTCCTGAGTATGTTGCACAGTTGATGTAGATGCAATGTCTGGCTTCAAGAATTCTTGTCTGGCTTTCTTGAATATCCATTTTTCATTATGCGCATCAAATTGCTTATGTGGTTCGACATTCTTCTTCACCCATTGGTGTTGTGTTGGATCTTGTCTTACTGTGTCATCTCCTTTCTTAGCTCCTCCACGTGTAACTATGTTGATATTCCTTCCATTGTCCCTTTCTTATGCATTAATCCATTGAACATTATGATTTTTCTAATTCCTCTTTTCCTGGATCTTCCCCAATAGTGTCAGGCAGTCTTTTGTGTCATGATTTGATGTGTGACAATACATACAGGTTGGAGGTGGAAGTGCACATTCTCTTGCATAGTGTTCTGGTCATTGACAGTTATGGCATACCACCAGTCCTCTACCTCTTTCAAAGTCTCCTATACCTCATCCTCCACCTCTATATCCAGCTCAATATCCTCACGGTGTGTTGTACTGGAGCGCTTGGTTATACTGCACGGGATTATACTGTGGTTGCACGGTAGTGTACCAGGGATGCATAGTATTATATTGTTGGGTGCAATATTATATGGGGTTGGTACTTGGTTAAATTGTTGTGTAGATTTCCCTGTCATCATCTCTACCTGCACCCTATAGGTGTTTGATGTTCTTTCCCTCATCAGCTCCATTATTATGCAATCTTTGTCATCATGTCCTACTGACTTCCAAAAGTTTCAATATGAACTCTTAGGTACTATTTGGTATGTTTGCATCATTGGAAAGTGATATGGATCATTCCCCTATGTCTTACATATATCACACCATAGTCCTCCTGTCGAAAAGGGGTTTGGCAATCTTGTTTCCATGTACTGCGTGAATGTTGGGCATTTGTTCTTGTGGTGTCCTTCTGTCCTACATGTGGTACACTGAACAACTTCTCTTTTGTCCTTACTCATGTTCTAGTTTAATTGAAATGTTAAATTCTTCATATCCTCCTTGAGCTCCTCTATTGTTGGATCTGTCTTCTGATATTGGTTCTCTTCCAGTTGTAGGGATGCCTGCAGAGCCTCTTCCTGGTTCTAAAACTTTTTTTGTCTCAAGGGGTATTTCAAATGTGGTAGCATTGAATTGAAAAATAGATGTCTATGTTGCATGTTTGTCATGACATACTTTAGCTTTCCCTTCAATCGTTTGAATCTCTAGTCAATTTCCCACATATATTCTCTCAGTTTTTGTCTGATCTCTATCATATCATTCATGTATTGATCCTCTGATCTAGGCTTCAGGAATTCATTTATCAACAACTTCTTGATATCCACAGTCGTTCTGGTTGTCCCTGGTGAACTGTTTGCAGCTAAGCTCATATACCAATCCAGTGCACGGTCTCTTAGCATGATGGCTAATTGTGTAAGTTTAATGTCCTCATTTGTGATCTATTTGTATTCCCATATATTTTCATAGATGAACAAGTGCTTCTCAGGTTCCTCTGATGCTTCTCCCTTGAATTCTGATAACCTGAAGGTGGATCATGTTCTTCCATCCTGAATGTTGAACTACTACCTTCGTGTGGTGTAGATCCTTGACTAATTCTTCATGAACTAGCTCCCCCAATTGTTTCTCCCTGTGTAGATGTACTTTCTGCTACATTTCTTCCACTAAAATTCAGTTGTCTAAATGGTGTTCTTTCTGGTGTAATAGTCGCACATGGTTTTATGGGTTCCACACTAACACTGATATGGATAGGAGTTCTTCCTCCATTTTCTGCTCTTTTCCCTCTTGTATTTCTTTCATATGTTGCGTGCATGCTTTCCTCAATCTTATCCAGACCCCGGAGATCCTCTGCCTCTTCTTTATCACTTGTCAAGCCTTCCCTCGCGGTTATGGCTCTCTTCTTATTGTTCATCTTATATTGGTAGGGTACTCCATTGCGTGTTCTTCCAACTGTTGCGATGATCTACGTGATCTATTATTCATCCATCATGATGGGATCCAAGGCCTCCTCCTTCTTTCCTTTATCCATATCTTCCTCCATTTCTTTGTCTCTTGTCAATGCTTCCCCCATGCACGCAGGGAAGTTTAGCTATCTGAGGCCATTGTCATTACACCTTTGTTATATAGTAACATCTTAATAGAAGTATATAGAAATATGATATTCCTACCTCGAGGTCCCTTCAAGAACTCTTTCTATGATGCATTGTAAGACTTCGCAGTATCTACTACAAATTTTGTGATAAATCCTGCAACAATGTTGTCTAACTAGAAATCTACTGCGCACGTAAATTTATTGTCAACTTGTTGTAGCTGTGAGATCTCCATAGGATTCCACTCTAGCTATCTAATTCAATTTGTAGATGGTTTTGTTTCAACCTCAACATCCACTCTTGCAACACATGTGGGAAATCACAGAAAAATACTTCATGCAAGTCGTTGAATACATACTTGTCCAGATATTTGTGTGGTGTTAACTTTAGGTTTCTGTTATATTTCTGTGCAAAATCCATATCCTTTATTTTCAAACAGCTCTCGATCTCTGACTTTGTTTGGTTCCACGGTCTCAACATCCCATTTTATATTCTCATTCTTCTAATATTTTGTCGCGAGATCTGACATTCTTTTTAGGCTTCTTCAACAGATCTTATTCACTCAATCCCATTTTGTTCCAACCGACAACGGAACCATTTGTTGGTTAATACTTTATTGGATCTAATCTTACTTTACTATAATAAGTTTACCCAGGTTCATATTTAACAAGCTTCCAACAAAATCCCTCTAAAAACTATCGACCCCCCTGGTAACCCAGAAGGCAATGAAGTACAAAGGGTGCACTACGCAGTCTCACCTGAGATAGTTCTATGGGTGGATGCAATACTCAGATTCTTGTATCTTGGGAATAAGTGGGGATGTATGATTCTACCTTGTGATCTTCATTTATTTAGTCTAACATCTTAATTAATCAATCACTCTTACTCATGCATGTGAAATATCAGATCTAACTAGTTCCTTCATTCACTTATCTAGCATTTAATCATTAACAAAAATGGAGATACATAAAATCCAGTCACAAAAAACATGTTCTACTATGGTTCACCCACTCCTGGGATACATCCACAAAATATTTGTCTCTCAAGATCTTTTATTATGTCTCAACAATATATCGCACCATGCGCATTTACGACTTAGATCTTACAATCTCAACAGGCTCCCTGATCCCTATGAGTCTGACTAGATCTGACAAAGCCCCTCATTCTATGATCTAACCCTTGGTATTGAGTTTCTTGACTCTCCTATAGCTTACCATCTTACAAAATATTCCATTTCTTACAACTTTAAAACTCTCTCAGCCTCTATCCTTTCTCTCCCTCTCTCTCGTGCCCTAGAACTCCTAGGTACTACTTACACATATTCTTGGCTTATCAGCCATTACAATATCTTTCAAAAACCCTAACCCTAATGTAGTTAGGCTTCCCTTGCATGTTCTCTTTTCATGCTTTCCTCGCACATGCTTCTTTTCCTTCCAGCTTTCTTTCCTTCACTTTGTTATTTTCTCTCCAAAATTGGCCTTTTCCCCAAAATGGGCCTGCTCCCAACAGAATGAAACATTAAAATCAAATATTCAACTAATTATTATCCACAATGGAATGGGCTATCATAATCAACCAACAATAATCTAATCAAGATCTTGAAAATAATTGTTAATGATCACCAAATAAATTGGCATCTAGCTCTCTCAAACGCCCTATGGGATGATAGAGTCACACCTAAATTCTCCCTTGCAAATTATCCTTTTTTTCTAGTCTACGGACAAGAGGCAACCTTGCCTACTCATACCTTCCTGCATTCACTACATATTTCCCAAATTGTTCAAGCTAAAGAGTGCTCAGTAATGCAACAAAGGTTGAATATGCTCTGTAAACTTGATGAAGATAGGGAAAAGGAAAAAAAGGAATCTAATGAAACATCAAGGAATAATCAAGAGATGGTTTGATAAACCATTTGTAGCAAACAAAGACTTTCAATAGGGTGGTCTTGTCCTTAACTGGGATAAGGAAAATGAAATTAAAGGGAAGCATACCAATTCTAGAAACTCTGGCTAGGTCCATTTCAAATCCATAAGAAGATTGGACCAGTGACTTTTAAACTCTGGACATTGGAGGGATACAAGTAAGAGCTCCATGTAAATGGAGAAGTGGTCAAACAATACTTCTCCTAATCACCCCAAGGTGATGTAGTTTTGTACATAATAGGTTCACTTTTGTTTTGTTTGTAAATATATTCACACATATTTTTCTTGCTTTACCATGTTGTATTTATTTTACTAGTGTAATAAATCATCTTCCAAATTTGGTTTATTGGCATTTTTGTTACAAGTTAGGCACTCAGTCTGCATAGGGATAACTATTTGGTTGACTTGGTGAAGATGAAATCCCTTGTATATCGTATAAAATCAAAGGAGTTATAACTTATGGTTGCATTTACTAGAAAGATATCAAGATACTCTATTATCAGAAGAACCACATATTGTGTTTAAAAGAAGTGCAAATGCTTAAATTGACAGGAGATTTGTTATCTGTGTGATCACTCTCACTTCTAACTCACTAATCCATAAATAGGAACATGCGCTGGCCAAAAATGTATTCAGGATAATTCTTGTGAGACTTCTCTATCCCGACAAAATTAATGAATATTTGTTTGGAAAGGACCCATGAAGTTGAAATAAATACTAAGACATGCATATCAAAGAAACTCTTATATCACTCGCTTCCCAAGCGACCATTATGCAGAAATGCTACATAAATTACAAATCTAAAGGGTGAAATATATAGTTTAAATAAATGGGAAGTTGAAAGCACTAATAATTGTGTGGGAAGTACAAGTAAACCTGTTAGGTCTATGGATTCTCCCTCGAATTGGGGCCATGCTTTTATGATACCAAGACAACCTCGTTGGGGTTATGGACGCTCACTGGAAGCGAAGCAATGTTGGGAAAAAAAGAGAAGAGGAACACACATCAGTCTATAAAACAGTCAAGATTAGGATTTTGTGGTGTCTTTATCTTCACATATGTATAAACTAAGCTACTCCCTTAATTATCTCACTGGTATTATCATGAATATTATCAAGGATGGTACTATGTTCTCATATTTCAGAAAGAGTGAGTGTTGTGTGGTCCACGGTACAGATCCACCTATAAAATTTTCAGAAATTGTGTAGTTAAATATTCATGGTATGAAGGTCAATCTAGAACATAAATATTTGGTTCTCCCAGCAAGTCACCATTTGTTGTTACACACACAACATCCCACTAAAGCTCTCAAGTTTTAGTGGGTACCCATACTACCAAAATTTTGCAAGGTACTAATCATTTTACCCTAATAGTTATCCACTTATAAGATAAACGCTTGTATGCAGATGTCAAAATGAATTTGATGCATAATCGATCCTTACCACCCGAATTCATCACAACAAATCCTTCAAAATGCCCCCAACAACCCTGAAACCTTTGTGGAATTGAAACTATTCTCAGTTTTTTAGCTCCAAATCCTTATTTCATGTGAACTTAAGGTATATCATCGGCACCCAGTCCCTGTCGCTCCTGTGTTATCAAATTCGTCATCATAAAATTACTTTGAGATATTATCTATTGTGAATTAACCTTTATCTCGATGATGATATCGATGACATGGCTGACCACTCAACTATCAAAAAATGGTTAGCCCCTAATGTTTCATGAGGACAATCTGGGTGCAAGATACCAGATATAATAAATATGCAGAATAGAAATAAAATGCTAGAAATGGTAAAATAACAGTAAGATAACCAGCATAATCTCCACAATAACACAGAAATGATATAAGAACAACAACATAAATAGCACTTTGATTTAGAAAGAAATGTTCATGGGCCTCTTTGAGGGGGAAACCTCTAGTCGAGCAGTGCTCTGTTACAATAATCTCCAAGCTATGGTTTTCATACCCTCGACCCTTATTTATACTAAATATGTCTATCAAGAGAAGCATCTAGAGGAAGATCCTTCTAGAAGCAGAAGCTTCTATTAGGTCTTCTTACATCTGCCTTATTCTATTTTATTGAAATGCCTTATTAATATTGACCTTTATTACATCAGAATATATTGATCTACCAATGTGCGAGTTAGGACCCTAACATGTTCGCCCCCTTAAAAACAACCTTGTCCTCGAGGCTTGAGATGTGGAAACTGCTGCAGAATGGTAGCTGGTTCCCAAGCGGCATCTCCTAGAGTCGTATCTTTCCACTGGACTAGCACTTCCTTGATGGTTCTATGACGCAAGTGACACTCACACTAGTCCAAAACTACTTCTAGTTGTATCCAAATGGATCCTTCTTCAGCTAACTCTGGAAGGTTGGTTTGAATTTGGCACCTAGTTCCAATCACCTTCTTTAAGCATGAAACATGAAAGAAACGATGTAGCTTCGACTGACTGGGCAGAGATAACTTATATGTGACTTGTCCCACATGCTTGAGAACTGTATAAGGATCATAAAATTTGGGCGCTAGCTTCTGAAAATGCTCAACCTTGAGGGAAGTTTTCTTATATGGTTGCAGTTACAGAAACACCTAATCCCCTTTTGCAAATTGACATTCAGAGCGACCTTGATCTGCTTGTTGCTTCATGTGATTCTGTGCCATAACCAAGTTCTCTTTAAGGGTACGAAGAATATCCTCTCGAACTGTAAGTGTTTGGTCAACCGCTTGGACCTTCGAGGTACCCGGTAAGTATGAGAGAACTGAAGGTGGCTTCTATCCATATATCGATTCAAAAGGAGTCATGCAAGGAGTTGTATGGTAGCAAGTGTTGTACCACCATTCAGCTAGGGGTAACCATTGATCCCACTGATGTTGTTTTTCAGAGGAAAACACCTCAGATATGTTTCCAAACACTAGTTGACAACTTCCGTTTGGGGATGATAAGTTGTGCTGAGATGCAATTGGGTGCCCTGTAGCTTAAACAGTTATTGCCAAAAATTGCTTGTGAAAGTTGGGTCACAATCAGAAACAATAGAGTGCGGCATGCCATGAAGCTTGAAGACCTGGTCCATGAAAATTTGAGCCACTGTGGATGCAGTAAATGGGTGTTGAAGAGCACAGAAATGAGCATACTTGGAAAGGCGATCCACAACCACCATTCTGACTTATTTATTCCCCGATTTGGGTAAGTCGGTAATAAAGTCCATATAGATATCCTTCCAAATAGCAGGTGGAATCGGAAGCGGTTGTAGTGTGCCCGGAGATTTGATTGTTTCTCCCTTGTTGCATTGACACACCTCACATTCAGTGACAAAATTATGTATGTCTTGTTTCATACCATCCCAGAAAAAATAATGTTTGACCATGTCATATGTTTTGGTGAACCCTGAGTGCCCCGTTGTGGGTGTAGCATGAAGCTTAGAAAGTACCGTGGATTTAAGCTTTGATTGTTTACTTAAATACAAACGGCCTTTGTATCGAAGCTCATCCTGGAGCCAAGAGTACCCTGGGGAAGCCAGAGCCTTGGTCTACAATTGCTGGATCAGATGCAAACTTTTTGGATCTTGAAGCCATTCCTAGCGCACAGCTTGGAGCCAATCGGGTACAATGAAGGAAAGAGAAAAAAGGGATCCTTCGTCTTCATATTTTCGGGACAGTGCATCCGCCACTACATTGTCTTTGCCCTTCTTGTAAATGATCTCATAATCATATCCAAAGAGATTAGTCACCCATTTTTGTTTCTCCAGGAAGTAAATGCGTTGTTCCAGAAAGTACTTGAGGCTTTGATGGTTGGTCTTAATTTGGAAGCGTTGCCCCAAGAGATAAGGGTGCCACAGATCAATGGCATGCAGAATAGCCAACATTTCCTTTTCATAAATGGGTTTGCCCAGATTCCTTTCAGATAGTTTCTTTCTGGTGAAGGCCAAAGGTCGACCCTCTTGCATAAGGACAACGCCAATTCCTTTCCTTGAGGCATCACATTCCAACACAAAGGTCTTTGTGAAATTAGGAAGGGCCAGAACTGAAGTGGTTCACATGGTCGTCTTCAAGGTTTGAAAAGCTTGAGCAGCGGCTGGAGTCCAAGTGAAAGAGTTCTTTTTTAGGAGAGTAGTGAGAGGTGTTGCAATCTTTCCATAGTTCTTAACAAACTTGTGATAATACTTTGTTAAGCCCAGAAATCCACAAAAGCTTTTGAGAGTCTTTGGGTGCGACCAGTCTTGCATAGCTTCAATCTTTTTTGGATCCACCCTGACGCCATCCTTGCCAACCAGATGACACAAGTATTCTTCTTCTGAGGCACCAAAAGAACATTTAGACTATTTCAAGAAAAGTTGGTGCTGAGAGAGTAGATGGAGAACTTGATCCACATGAGTAAGATGGTTTGTCTAGGTTTTTCTATAGATGAGGATATCATCAAAGAAAACTAAGACAAAATGACGAAGAAAGGGATGGAAGACATGATTCATGAGGCTTTGGAAGGTGGAGGGGGAATTACACAAGCCAAAGGGCATGACCAAAAACTCATAGTGGCCCTCATGAGTGTGAAAGGCCATCTTGGGAATGTCTACCTCTTTCATACGTATCTGGTGATAGCCCGAGCGAAGATCAAGTTTAGTAAAGAATTGGGCACCACTCAATTCATCCAGGA
>SNQJ01S0000677.1:29937-72153 GCA_010110895.2 Picea sitchensis | reverse complement strand
CTTCATCAAACTTTTCTTTAGTCTCACATGACTAGTTTTGGATTAGTCAACAGCCCTAACTTGAAATGATCATAACTTTGTCCCTGTAATGAATAAAGATATGAAACTGATATACAATGTTCTTCAATGTGTTTTATGCAATTCCTCTAGGTTTCACTACTTGGAACCTCTCAGAAAATGAGTTATAGCAAAAATGGCATACCTTGCTGAATTCTGGCTTATTCTAGAGAGCAACCTTGTAGAGCGTACCCCACACAGAATATTTGTTGAATCGATTGGAAATTGTTACCAAACATAATAAATACTTTACTATAACCAAAAAATTTGGTTTTACGAAATTTTGATCTGTTATGAATAAGTTATGACGTTTTTACCCGAAACACCTGTTTTTGACTAGTTTCAGGACTAGCCACAAACCCTATTTTCCACGGAGTGTAACTCCAAAAATACAACGACCCACAAGATGAATTTTTTACCACAGATACTTGGATATGTTTCCTCAATGTAATAGACATTTCACGGCCTGAGTCATTCTAGAAAAAAATTTATAGGGAAAATTGTGAGATGACCTGTAAATAACATACCTTAGAAAGCATCATCAAAAGAATTTATCATTCCTTGAATTCTGGCCTTATTTTCTTCACCTTCCTTCAGAAATTAGGCTTAGATATCCTTTGGTTACCTCAGACACCTATAGGTATTCAATATGCTCAAGTGTAATTGAAATGAGAGAGCCTTGCCTCTTATTTATACTCTCCAAGTAGCTTCCTTAAAAACATCTTCCAGGTCACTTTGCCCACTTTCTTTATTTTAGGGTTAACCCACTTCTAATTTCTTCATTAAATTTATTATTTAAATAATTTATTTTGTATTCACTTTGAATTATAGTACACTCATTACTTCGCTTTATTATTTAACTTCTAAAATCTCTTAAACCACTTTGACTACTTTGACCTTTTTTGGCTTCAAGCCAACATATGAGGGTCCTCCAACTTTGTAAGGCCATAACTCTCAAACCGTGAGGAGTTATGTGACATTTCACATACCACTAGAAATGGCATGACATCTACTATCCATCTAGAATAATATTACCTTCAAATATATCAAAAATCACACTGTTATCCATCAAACAAAGTTGGGTCCATTACCCAAACCTGGGTTCTCCAACTTCACATGGCCATAACTCTCTAATCGTGAGAAGTTATGTGACGTTCCACATTCCACCGGAAATGGTGTGACAAAAACTATGCATATAATATATTTTTACTGACAAATTCACTATACTTCATCTCATTATTCCACAACTAAGCATGGGTTCTCTCACTCCGCAAAGCATCTTTCCATGAGGGCTTTCACCATAAGGGAGCCACTTTGGAGTTCATCCATATTTACTTATTATCAACCATGACAAGACAATAATGAGTCATATTTACATCAAACAAACTTGGGTTCATTACCCAAACCTTTGTGCTACGGGGCTTTCTTCAAGGGTTAACATCAATGACAACCAACCTTAATAAACAAAGCTTTTATCATTCAGCTAGGTTAAACTATTTCTTCTTGTTATTTTCAAGGCATAATTCTTGTGGTTGTTATAATTGTTGTTATAAACTGTTGCATTGCTGCAAATTCATATAAACTAGCTTACTTTTTGAAGGTTCATTGTTTTATGAAGCACTAACATCATTTTGGTACTTGGAAAGTGCCCCTTTTTGCCTTGTTGTCTTGTTCTGGGCAGGTACACAATATTATTTATTTGCTCCATCTTCAATAAGACTTCAAGAACCTTTTAACTTGAGTGATATGTGAGAAGGGAATAATTTCCTTGGGTCATTTGCCTTAGCCTTCTGAAACCTCCAGGTCACTGGGGATGTCTCCCTTGGGGTAGTTTTGACATACTCCTAAATAGAAAGGGATTTCCTATTAAGGTGACAGTGATAAGTCATTCCCAGTTACGCCAATTCTATATCCACTTGCCTTGGGCTTTGGGCAAGTACAAATTGTGTGATAACATAAAATATTTCTTGGGTTATTGACAGGAGCAGATTTGGTTCCATGTTTGCCTTCTAGTTACTTTTTTGTCAGGACGCATGCATCTTAGATTAGTTGTATTTCTTTCTTTAGCTTAGAAACTATCATCGGTTGATCCAGATTATTTTAGGAACGATATGAAGGAAAAGATATAACATAGATATAAAAAATAATTACACATAGATATGGAAAGGAACACGGTAATATAGTGAAGCTCATATTCTATTAATAATTGTCTGAAATACAAAATGTTGTAAAATGCAAAAGCACACAAGCTAGTTAGAATGGTGGTAGTTTATCTCTGAGAAGAGATGTGTTAGCTATGCTCATTCGCAAGAAGTTGGTTACAATGAGGTTCCCAAAGGCCTTTTTAACTTAAAACATAGATTAGAAAACCCCAATCATCCAAAAACCTAACCCTAGAAGATGAAGCGCAAAAAGTCATGTGGGCCCCAATGGGGTAAGTTGGTACATCAACTTCCCGAGGTCGTAACTTTTGCATACGATCTTCATTTTAGGCGCACAATAGTTCATTGGAAAGAACTATCTGACTACACATGTTTTTGTCACACTTTAGCCAAAGCCTACAATGTGATTGTGGTGACCCCAAAAAACATTGTTTAGGGCCTCAAAATGGCCCTGAAAGTTTAGGACCCAAAAAACTAGGAAAAAAACTAGCAAAATGGAAATTGGGATTTGAGCCAGTGAAATATGTGGGTGGCCACCGATATTCACCAAGATCATTACTCCCCCCTTAGGAAGCAATGGCCTGCATCATATGATGAAACTTCAATTGAACTTGACCCCTGGTGAGCCACTTGCCCTTATTAAGAAACTGCCTTGCCTCGACGACCCGATAGAGTTTGATAGTCTGCTGGCAGGTGTCCTTTGTCTTGGTATCAATGATCTGATCAACTGTCTCCTATTCGATACAGGAAGGATTGAGTTCTGCAGGGCCAACTGCTTGACCACATCTGAAGTGTCTAGGGGAGGTGGAAAATATGGTCGGAGTAGTTCCACATTAAATACTGGGTGCAATCCAAGGAAAGGAGGAATACTTAATTCAAAATCATTCTCACCCAAAACCTTGGTGATGGTGTAAGGCCTGTATCGGAGTGGGTGCAATTTCCGATGGGGTCCTGTGAGGCTCTATTTATGCAAATTCAACCACACCTTATCTCCCACCTAAAATTTGTGCGATACCTGATGTGGATCATGGGGTTGCTTGTAGATTATTATTTGCACTATGATGAATTGATGATTAAGTATGCTGATAATTCTAGTTTTGAGTAGCGGTGTGTGATTGAATTAATGGGATTTAGATACTTCCTTGTTCCTCAGAATAGTTCCAGTCTTGTGACCTTAAATGGTCAAAATCAATCGGATGAATCCTGGACTTGAGCGTTGCTTATGTGTCTTGGAGGTCCTAACCATGCAGGATAGGTTTGACGGGTAGTTCCTTATGTTACCTTTATGAACTTTGTTGATTGATTGATAATGATGTTGTTTCAGTTGATCTTGATGAATTTTCTTGTGTAGTGATTAATGTATGTCATGACGCATGACACTTGTACTAAATTTTGTTAAAAAAAAAACAAAACTTACCTCTTGAACTTACTTGTTGTTGTAACAAAGGGTCTGTTACGTATGGTATCAGAGCTGGTTCAACTCTACGAATTTGGACCATTACGCTTCCCCTGTGTTAAACTTATGACTTAGACATTATCGCTAATTAAAATTGAAAATTTTCCATGCAAGTAATCATGGTCAGAGGATATCGTGGAGGTAGACGACGTGGTGCTAGGGTGAGAGGTGAGATGCTTTTAGTAGCTTCCATGACAGAGGGGTCTAACCCCCAAGGATAAGAACAAGTCATTGGGTAGGAGCAGGTTGCTGCGGGAGATGTGGTTGGTTTGATGAGGTCCTTTCAGAGGATGTCAGAGGCCTTGATTAACCAACTAGATAGAGATGAGGCGAAGGGGCATGTACTAGCCGACAGTGGTAGCATTCACAGAGAACTCGAGAAGGTGAAGTTTCCTGAGTTCATGGGTGCCACGGATGGCTCGGTTGCTGAGGCATGGTTGGAGAATATGGTGATGTGCTTTGCACTTCATGACTACACCTCCAACATGAAAGTCCGCATGGTGGTCTTTTAGCTGAAGGGGAGTGCTCTTATATGGTGGAATATGCTCCTACCTCAACTAAACATGGTTGTCGAAGACGTGTCATGGGAACTGTTCAAGGAATGGTTCCAGGAGAGGTATTTGTTAGAGGAATTCATTGAGTGCCAATTCATTGAGTTCAATGCCTTACGACAGGGTGGTTGTACAGTGCCAAAGTATGAGGCTCGATTCATGGATTTGCTCAGGTATGCTCCACATCTGAACATGGAAAAGCTAAAGGTCAACAAGTTTATGTTTGACCTTAATTTCAACATTCGTGCAAAGGTGAGGATCCTAATGCCTCAGACGTTGCACGATTTAGTCTAGAAGGCCCTGATAGCTGAGGAAGAGCTGACCAGCGGGGGTCAAGGCAAGACTCCTGCAAGACCAACTCGATAGACGACATAAGGAGCACAACAACATCAGACACCAGCTAGATAGACATCAGGGTATCGAGATACGTCTAGATGACCCATGTTTACAACACCACGACGATCGAATCCTCAGCAAAGGGCTCCCTACAGAGGACCACCGCATCAGCAACAACGTCACCCACAACAACAAAAATTTAGGCATGTTCAACCGAACAAACCAAGATCTTAGATTGGTAGGCCAACAACTTCTACTTCGTGGACCAGGAGTACTGGACCGAAGACCATATGTTGGACATGTGGAGGGCTACATTACCAGAGAGATTGTCCAATTGAGAAGGCAAGAGCGACCAGGTCGGCAGGACCCGCTATGGTGGGAGATTTGGGCAAGGCTCGCTGGATTCATGCAGCAATGAATAACTGCCAGGCCGAGCACTAGTCCATTGTGCTCGAGATGTCAGGTATGATGGATGATCAAACTTTTAGTATTTTGATAGATCCAGGTGCTACAAAGAGCTTTATTTATTGTGCATCGCTAAAGAGAATTAAGGTAAAAGCAGTCGAGCAGGACAAGTTTAGATACGCAGAAATGGCTTCGGGTGCCAAACAAGAGTTTGGGGGAAAGGTTACAGAGTGTAGCATTAACTTGGGATATTTTGTAACTAAGGCCAACCTATATGTCACGATATTAGGATCATATGACATTGTGATCGGTATGGACTGGTTGGAATCGCATGATGCGATACTCAACTGTAAGACGAAATGATTAAGTTTGACAGATGATGTGGGACAGAGAAGAGTGATTGTAGGAAGAAATCATGGAGTGTCTTTGAGGTTCATTTCTTCCCTATAGTTGCAGAAGAGCATGCGCAAAGGATGTAAGTTGTATGCAATATTAGCGCTAAACGAAAAGGGCGAGGCAGAAGGATTAAAAAAACTTCCAGTAGTATGAGAGTTTCCAAACATGTTTCCAGAAGAGTTACTCGGTTTTCCGCCCAAAAGAGAGTTGGAGTTTACAATCGACTTGAAACCTGGAACTGAACCGATAACAAGAACGCCTTATCAAATGTCAACGCTTGAGTTACAAGAGTTGAAAATGCAATTGAAGGAGTTATTGGACTTGGGACTTATACGTCCAAGTGTGTCACCTTGGGGTGCACCTGTTATTTTCATAAGAAAGAAGGATGGGTCGTGGAGACTTTGTATTGACTACCATCAATTGAACAAGGCGACGATCAAGAACCAATATCCATTGCCAAGAACAAACGATTTGTTTGATCAGATGAAAGGGGCGACAATGTTTTCAGATATCAACTTGAGATCATGATATCACCAGTTGTGAATTAAAGAGGAAAATATTCCTAAGATCACATTCAAGATGAGGTTAAGACACTACGAGTTTACCATTTTACCGTTTGGACTGACAAACACCCCGGGGGTATTCATGAGTTTGATGAATGGGGTGTTCCACAAATACTTAGACAAGTTTGTTCAAGTATTCATTGATGACATACTGATATATTCTTGGATGACAAAAGAACATGACAAACATTTAAGCTTGGTACTACAATGTTTACGAGAAAACAAATTATACGAAAAATTGTCGAAATGTTCTTTTTACCAATCAAAGATTCATTACTTAGGACATGTTATATTCAGTGAAGATATCGTTGTGGATCCAACGAAAGTAGAGGCTATTATGGAATGGCCTGCACCGACAAACATACAAGAAGTATGCAACTTTATGGGTTTTGCAGGATATTACCGACGGTTTATTGAAGGTTTTTCGAAGATAGCAACTCCAATCACAGAATTGCAAAAGACAAAAAAAAAGAATTTATATGGAGCGAGAAATGCGAGGAAGCATTTCAAAGGCTCAAGGAGTTGTTGATGACAACACTGATATTGAAAGTCATCGACATGGACAAGGAATTCTTGGTATGCACAGATGCATCCAAGGAAGGTTTAGGCAGAGTTTTGATGCAAGACGGTCAGGTGATCACTTACATTTCAAGAAAATTGAGAAAGCATGAGGAGAACTATGCAACACATGACTTGGAGTTATTGGCAATTGTATATGCCTTGAGAGTTTGGAGACACTATCTGATTGGATGAAAATTCGAATTATAGACATGTGAGATAGCCAGGTGATCCTACACATGTGATTGACATGAGTTCTTTGTAGGTGTTGGACGAGGGTGCACTCACGGCGGACCCAATCCGCATTTTGGACCATTGCATTCGAAAACTACGGTATCAAATAGTCGATCAGGTCAAGGTCCAATGGGACAATTATAGTTCGCACTCAGCTACATGGGAGAACACATATGATATGCGTTAGCAGTTTCCTTACTTGTTTGATAGATTAGACATATAGATCTTGTCAGATACTTTTATTACTGCATTTTATATACTGTACAACTTTGGGATGAAGTTTAAAACAAGAGGGGGTGTATGTAACATCCCGCTCTAGCGAGCACATGTTATTGAATTACTCTTTGAGGACATTTGCGTGGAAGTAATCTGGTTATAGTACATGGTTATTTGCATCGATTATGGATTTTTATGATGATGCTGATGGATGTGATTTATTGTCATTTGATATATATGTATTGACATATGCTATTGACGAGTTTACATGAGTGTGTAGGACACGTACTAGATTGTGGATGATGCTGACATCAATGGACCTCCTTGGGCTCCATATTGAGTCAAGGAGTGGATTGTGTTTTGTTTGAGTATACCATTTTATGCTTATGTGCCAGATGATTGATTTAGTATGATTATGTATATGGATCAGTGACAATGTTTTGTTAATAAATGCAGGCTGACAGATGCTTGCTAATATGACTCACATAAGGAGTAAAGGGGCCATGCATAGAAAACCAGATATTGAGGGAGAGGTGTGGCAACATCGCTCTCACAACCTACTAGCACTCCTTCCATGGCTCGAATTGTAGGTTAACGATTACTTAGTTCGAGAAGTCCACGATGTCGTGAGGGCAGACTGAAACAATCGCTCACGAAGATTCTAAGGGGCACACAATAAGCCATAGTCCTTATTCCTTAGAAGCCCTTAGTCTCTTACAAGGTCGCCCGAATGGAGTGCTAAATCCAAGGGTTGGACAGTTACCAAAACCAGTCAAAGGCGAGTGACACCCTTGGAGCACAGAGTGCGTCTTGAAGGGCACGTTGCGTAAATAAAACTTGAGTCAATGGATCTAGGTGGCCTTGAAAACCTTCATAAAATAATTAACCTTGAAAAATCTTTAGGCCTTGCCGTATTTAATTAATTAATTAAAGATTGAATTTATCAATTAAAATCCCAATAAAAGTCTAATCCCATTCAAAAAAAAAGGGGAGGAAATTAAGCCTAAGTGTAAGTTTTTGTAAGAAGACTAAAACTAAATTATAATTTAAATTAAAAAGGAATGAAGTAAATCAAGTTAAGAATTAAGAAAATGTGAAATATATCTAAATATTTGATAGAAGGCACATGTGTGCAAGAAAATATTAAAAGGGAGTTTTAAAATAAGAAAGAAATAAAGATGAGAGAATAGGGTACTCATAGAAATGAATCTAGAGTCTAGCTACAAATAGTCTAACTAGAAGAAGACTCCTATTGTAACTCAACTCAGAGTTAGTAAGGCGTCAGTCATTAAATGGGAATATGGGGACTAAAGAGACAACTAAGAGTGATTTAAGGAGTGCATTTGGGAAATGTGAGGGAAATTGACTTTTAATTAAAATAAAATTACTTGTGCAACTTGGGGAGATGGTGACAAGTGTGAGGATGAATAATTCTAAATTATTTAATTAAAAAACAAATTAATTGTGCAAGTGGGAATGTGTCAGTAAGAAAATTCCTATAAAACAAATGGTCTAAATGGGAAAAGAATTACACTAGTTATTGGTAAAGTTATGCTGCCGAATTATTTTTGACTAGCTTTTCTTGTGAGAGTTGGGATACCCAACTTGAGATAGAGTGGTGGCTTTACCTTGCGAGGCAAGCTTGGAGCTAGAGTATTTATGATTTTGTGTGCGTGGCCCCTTTGCAGCTCGGGGGGCTAAGGGGGAAGAAGAGTACCCCTAGCATTGGCTGGGAGGTATAGGTGAAGTCTCAATGATTAGCGAGCGGAAGAAGGAAGGGAACGCTAGTTACTGAGGATCATCATCAATCCATGTTCACCGGTTACAGTATTCTCCTTTGATATTTGCATTCTATTAATTTTTTATTGTATGTATGGTTTTAGAATTTGTTGTAATTGGCAATGGATTTCTGATATTGGATTGACATGTTCCCTTGATGATGGTGTCTTATATAAGGGAATTTCTAACAAGACTACAATTCAATTTCAAACTAAATCTGAATTTCTTACTTCGTTGTTCTTCTTTATCAATTTGTGGGGTTTTCTGCTTGATGTTGTTAAATTATTTATGACGAGAACACAATTGAATGTAAACTATGGCATTGGCCATAGATTTTAAATGACCAATCTGGAAAACTTGGATTAAGAACTAGGCTTGATATGCATCTAATTTAAAAAACAAAACGTAATATGCAACCCCGATTTTTCTTTCAATCGTTACTATTAGTTGGTCATCCGTAAGCATGCTTGAATGATTTACCCACTGCTATAGATATACTCAAGGAGAAATTCTTCTCGATCACTGCCCTTAGTTGGCATTTAGACTTGAAATTCCCTTCGTGAGCAAATGGAAAATCAATCTGAGTACTGACACAATACTCCAATTTTAAAACGATGTCTATCCTCTATTTTGATTTTGTTTGGTTTTAGAAAATAATAGTTTGTAAGATATAGTTATTAATCCTTTGATACATTGTAAAAGAAATAAACTTATCTTTCAATTCAAATTTTGGAGCAATATTCTAATTAAAGGGGATTTTTATTTTATTTTAGAAAATAGTATCTAGTCACTTATTGTTAATGATCTTTAAACGCTCTTCATTTTTATGCCAAAATTGTGTGCCTATGTAATGTAAACCAGTAAAGCCTGTACCTATCGAAGATATCAACCAAAATATAAAATAATTATAAAACATTTAATTATTACTTCCAACAATGATAATGAGATTCAAAACAATATCAAACAATGTTGTTTCGTTCTATAGAATTCTTGGAGAGGTATGAAGTGCATTTCATTTTTAGAGTATGGAGAAATCTTGTTATAAAACAATAAGAAGTCATTAATGTAAGAATGGCATGTATAGGAAATTTTATAAAAAGGGTTATATATATATGTTTAAGTGTACTTTAAATGTTCTAATATAATATGTACATGTATTTAATTTCTTAGCCAGTGTCTTGTGCACCTCGATGTGTAAGCTTAATTGAAATAAAAAACTCTCTTACCCATACCTCAAGACTACGATTATGATGTATGAAAGTATTTCTAGCAAATTGTAGCGCTTGGGATGTAAAAATCACCCACAAGGCCATTGCGTACCCTTTGGTAGTGAGTCATTTATAATCTAGTCAACGCCTTGGGTTTTCATTGACTTCTTTCCCTGAATAGAATGTTTTCTTCTTTTGATGAAAAATCTATCCAGTGTTTGGTGGAAAGAGAAATTCGAGTATAGACCCACATTCTACCATCGAAGCTTGAAATTTCTTGGTAATCGGTGGTGTAATTTCCTCACATTAGTGAATACGAGGGGTTTCCCTATGGGTGACATAAAATATGCCTCTCATTAGCGGTCGAGTAGGCCATTTATGAATTTCGATGCTCATTCCCATTCTAAATCTATGCCCTAGCCTCACCTTGCCACCAATGGTGAAGTAGAGATCTTGTATGGACAAATTGCTTCGATTCTCCCATAATAACTTCCTCAATTTAATCATTGGTGTTTTTATTTGTCTCTCATCGACAAATTGGGTCGATTCTCCCAATTGACACTTCCTCAATTTAATCATCGACGTTTGTATTTGCCTCTCATCGGTGAATTGGGTTGATTCTCCCATCAACACTTCCTCAATTTAATCATCAATGTTTGTATTTGTCTTTCATCAACAAATTGGGTCGATTCTCCCATTGAAATTTCCTCAATTTAATCATCAGTGTTTTGTATTTTCCTCTCATTTGTGAATTGGGCTGATATTCCCATCGACACTTCCTCAAATTTGTTCATTGGAGCTTCACAAATTTTTTCCCATACACGCTTTGTAAATCTGCTCATTGGATCATTGAAGAAAGTAGCCAGGTCGGTTGACATGTACAGAACAATGTATACATGACTGCCACATAGGCGTGATGATGTAACCTTGCGGGAAATTCTTAAGAACTTTGAGAGATCGTACCTTCTTTTTCGAAGCTTGGAATCAAGCATATTGATAATCAATGGAAATATCTCAAGGAACATAATTGACATGTAAATGTGGACTCGACCTTATAGTTGTTTTTAAAGAAATTAGTTGAGTGAAATCTCAAAATAAATTTGTATACCCCACCATCCTAATGAGGTCTAAGGGTCGGTTATGTTACAAAATATTTTTTGCACAAATCTCCCCTCTAAAAGTTTGCAAAAGAATGTAATAATGATTAGGGTTTTCATTTATAAACACATAAATTAAAAAAACTGAAATTTCCGCTCATATTTTCACTGTATATTTCGGTGTATTAATGACAAACACGCGTGTTGTTTTTTTTTGTAACTTATTTTTTTGGTGCTTTATATAGTTTATAGCGCACCAGTGCATTGGTGTGGTTTTGACGTAAAAACACACCGAAAAACAATTTAATTAACAAAGTACAAATTCAAACCTCCACAATTAAAGTTTTGCCGAGGCAAAACAGAGGTTTTTCTTTGGCGCCTCTCATAATTTAGCGCATAGACTCAGTCCTCTACCACTCCCTTAGTGTTCTAGCCTGCATCTCCTCCTTCGTGGGTCGCTTGTCTTTCTCCAAGATATCGTCCTCGTCATGCCTGTAGCCATAATAACTAGAGTCAATTTGCTTGTAAATCTTATACCTAGACCTCTTTTTCTTCACCTTGGGGGGCTTATCGAATTGTAACATACCCGCCTGCTAAAAACGAAATAATTAAAATGCCACATACATATAAAATAACCAAGGGGAAACATACCCATAATTAAACATGCATCTAACAACATATTATAAACCCACGAATTCAATTGTTCAAGCAAAACAAAAAACACACAACATTCAATTAAAAACATTTACACAACAAAATAACATAACATAAGACTTATCTGTTTATTAAAATAACCAACTGGATACATACGAAGGACGTTCCTCCTAGCCATAGGATTTTTGTTCATTTTCTTTGAACATCAAGTCACCCCCGAGCTGAGGCTATGAGTCCACAAGGAGATCTAGCCCTCTTGGCTATCCACTCTCCAAATTCAGTAGCCCAAAACCCAGGTTCTACTACAACGACATTTTCAATCCACTAGCTCTCTTCCCAGCCACAACCTGCAACCCAAGGAATGTACCCCTTATCTTCTCATAGTCCCTTGGGCTATACCATTCATTTATAAGGGCTTCCAATGCACTAAGTTGGACATGTATCTCTCAGTTGGGGACTCCAGGGAATCTCAACTTCTCTACGAGTGCTCATAGTAGCCTTTACAATGTTCTTGATCTATTTCCTAAATGAGAAATTGCACTGCACGATTACAACCCATTTTACAAGCATACAGGTCACATTCCCAGCATAAACACTGCCCAATAATGGTTTCCTTCAAGCACAACATGGTTTATGCTCTTTTCGGCACTCAACTCCTCTCTTGTTGCCCAAAATCAACTTGCAAAAACTCTCCTCCTTTCCTACTCGAATTTCCTTCTTCTCCCATGCTTGCTTGACTCACACTCTTCCCAAGGATGACTATGCTTTAGCCCCATGCTCAATAACTAAGAAGTGTGATTTCTCACACCCACCCTCTTACATGAAATCAATGATTGAGTGTATAACAAGTCAAAGGGATGATTACTTAGTAAAAACACATTAACTTAGACAATGATTCGGGTTTCCCTTTGTATCCCCCTTTAGCTCCCTCTCTTGTGGAATCATAGCCCCCCATCGTTATCGTCCCTCTCATTTTGAAACGAACGATTATTATTTTATTAATTATTTCCATGTACATAATATACAATTCATTCCCCAACCATATTAATCAATATGGGCTCTTTGCCTAAACATATCGGCTCACCAGCCTAAATCACATTTATACAATTACATTATAATTTGTGGGGATTAAAAACTAGGGATGTTTCATCCCCTCCCCCTTAACTTTTACACTATCCTCAATGCTCAACACCATACATGTGTACATACATATCACAATGCTAGGATCTATGGCCTTTAATCAACATATAGGCTTTCCAGCCTAATCATACAAGCATTCTAGCCCAACACATATATACATAGTTTTCGGCCCAAAAACATCATACTGATTTTACAAATCATCAGTCTAGCACCAATTTCCAACCAACAGTCTCTCGATAGTCCATTGTTTTTTTTTTCCTACAACTATCCCGAGTCCTCCAACTCTCTTCCTCTTGACCTTCCCAACCCACAAAATGTACTCCCTTCATTGCTCTTTTTCCATCAAGATGTACCATTCCTTTACCAGGGTCTCTCTAGCATAGGTAACTAGGAATCTCACTACTAGGAAATCAAGGGAACTTGCTGCTAGGAAAACTACCAAGGAATAACAACAACAAGCTTGTTTCTCTAGTGGAACTCACACAAAAGAGTTCACTCTTCAGGTTGGACAACCTGGTTCTTTTACAAGCCTGGAAACCTGCTTCTTTTACAAGCCTCACAACTTGCTTCTTCTACAAGCCTAGCAACTTGCTTCTTCTACAAGCCTGGTTCATGTTCTTCATTCTTCAACTATTCCTATAACRATCATTAAKAAAATATACCCATTATGTTCATTATCACATAACAATTATCTTATTCACATGAGTTTTCAACTCCAAAATATAAACATTTATTCAAAATAGGTTTGCAATCATAAACCAATACTCATCTATATGGATATCTTGTGCTTCACAAAGTTGCCACGGAAAAGAATTCAACTCATCATTTGTATTTGAAACACCCGCATGATCCCAACTAATATGCCAAATGCATTATTAAGTTGCATGTTCTTGGATGTACTCACCGTCTAGGATCATGCATCCCCTTCTTTGCTACACAGTCCTCCGGTGATCCATCATTTGCCAAGGTGTTCTCGTGCAAGGAGAGCACCAACTTATTGCCTCACTCCCCACAGGTGATTTGTAACCTGTGGCAATCATAGGGTTCCAATGTCCTAACATTACCCTTCTTCCTAAGCTTTCCCAACTTCAATAGCTATTATCGAGCATTTATAAACACATATAGTCATCATGAGAAATCATCACAACAATTTCACTTATTAATATTCAAATCTATTTATACATGAAACAAAATTTCCCAAGCATGAGATTTCTGCTCATAATTGTTTGGCTCTTGGAACAACATGCATTAGTCTTCTTCATGGGATTACACCATTGCCATATCCAAGACCATTTTTATTTCATTTTCTCAACTCGTATGCAACCAAACTTGTTAGTATTCATGCACATTTATAACAACTCATGAAGTGATCTCAAAATTGCATCTTACCAACAATTCAATCATTTCCAGCCATTATTCATATTAAAAATGGACTCGACAACTTGTTTTGTTTTCCATTCATTATGTTTATGTAATAACACTTTATTTGGTGTTGCATCGGACAAGGTACATTAAGTGACTCGTCTGACCTAATAAGTACGAGTTTCTAAAGAGTGTGTATGCGCGAGGTATGGGGAAAAGGGTTGAAATGCTTTCTTTCCTGCATCGATAATTACATATATAAAAGCTAATATCAAAACTGCGTGGATAAGAAGGGTGTACTAAGTGATGGTGTTATGTGGCGGGGAGTAAGAAAGGAAGGGCAAGTTGGTTCATCCCGACCCGATAAGAATTAAGCTATTAATTATATTATTTGGAATGAAACTATCATTCACGGTACATGCATTATCAACACACCAAGCTTTTCATAATGCAATCAAACTTTACCAATAAATAAAACCAATGTTCCAATACCCATGGCCACATCTACACAATGTATCCTTGCATTGACTTAGAACACCACATATCTATGTCATTTATTCCACCATGGTGAATTGGAAGGTATAGCCAATGCCTTATCACATCATCCAAACTCTTCCCAATTAGTTGTTTGATCATTTGGATACCTTCCTCTTCAACCCATACACAACACTAGGAATATGATCCTTTAGTGATATTCAGTGTCAACAAAGAGGTTGCAATCCAAATATCGGTTATACGTGGGAAGATCAATAAGCACTTGTGTGGCACAATAGCCTTTCCATATCTAACCACAACACGGCTTCACACATGGCTATCTCTATTGGAATTCATTGTTATAGTAGGAGTATCTCTCCTGACTTGACTTGGTTATGATCTCATAACCCATCATAGCACACATGCTATTAAATTTTCTCATGAATGAGCATCAAACAACATTTGCATACTCAAGATCCTCAACCTTTACATCATTTAAAATATTGAAAATTTAACTAAGGGAACTCTTACCTCAATTCCCTTTAGCATTTATGCATCATAAGCAACCCAAATGCATACATGCATGGTTGTTATTACATTACTTGATGCTACCTAAACGGTTGATATTTTGTAGAAGCTCACATGCTCCCTTCACCATCCTTTTGATCAACATTTTTCCATCATACTTTGTCTTCATATAGATGGATACCATAAGCATTGATATCATCATCATTTTTAACCATGCTACAAACATTTTTCATGGATACACAGTCCATCATTAGTCTTGTTCAATTATCACGACATCATTACTTCACATATAACAACAAACCACTCTCAGTCTACAAGCATGTTCAAACATGTCCACATGCATGAATGCACATCAATATGCATTAAACATTCAATTGCATCATACCCACTTCATGCACATGCATCCTATCTTTATTGTATGCATCATGAATCACTTCTATCATGCACTCCAGTGCATATTTATTTCAATTTTATTTACTTATTTATTTTTGTGTTGTAGATGGTTTTCCTTGAATCCCTCTAGATCCCTATAGCCCTGTGCACTCTCATTATTCTCATATGTGCACCATTGTTCTATGATCTGAACATGTTCTAGCCAAGTTCCACTTGGCCATTTGCACTTCTAACCAATATGCCTTATTGGCCACTTCCTCCACTTGGACGATCATGTTCCAATCTTACATTGGTTGAACCTTCCAACACGTTGGAATGATGTACTTTATATCATTCCATCACCTTGATACGAGGATATTTTCAGCCCATCTCAACCATCAACATTATGGCATACATTGCCATTATCTCTAGCCACCCAGTGACTTTCTAAAAAAAACGAAATGGACACTTTTCTTTACTCTATTGAGTAATTTCTTGTGAAAACTTGTATTGTCCACTTAGGACCAATCTGCTCCCATTGGAATGATACATTTCTCTTTTGACACTTTCAATGAATAACTTTTATTATTTTGCCCCTTGAATTCTTTGTAAATGTACCCTGCTTCCACTGCACACTTCGATAACATAAGTGACTTTATTACTATCTATGTTTTTAGACAAAAAAGGTTAATTCTTGGCTATGAATTATTTTTCAGACATTCCTATGCCTCCCCTTAGAGATGACTCACTCATCCCATGAGTCACTCATCGTCCCTGAATTCATTTCTTTTCTTTGGTGGTAAGCTCTTCATCCATCATTGCATTTCTACCTTCATGGCTATGAAATCTAACCTTGCCTTTATGTGCCCATTACTGGCATTCTTCACCTATAGGATTCATGTTTTTATGTGAGAATATATATTGATTTTCTTCTGAAATCCATTCAGACTCTATAACAACTGAATACTAATTTGGCTCTACTCTTCCTGAGCCCTTTATTCGCTTTCCATTACCCACTCTACACTTCACTCTACAACTCTTTATTGTTTTCATTTGACTCTACAAGCTCTGCCCTGCTTCCATGTCTTTCATACCTTGGAACTATAATTTGCAATGGACCTACACAAATTGAATTTAATTCATATGATTCTCTTATTAGCAAATACCTAGATACAACATTCTTTGCTTGAATGTTTATTTTCTTATTAACAATTCCTTGTTATTAAGATCAACCCATTTTTTCCATTACTAGATTGTTGTGTTTACAAATGTGTCTCTATGCCTCAATATAGGCACCATAATGAGTGTCAACAAACTTTTTGAAACAATACTCACCTTTGGCATGTACCTCCAACATTTGAAAATGTTTTTCCAAAATTGACATTATTTGGAAAACTTCTACTTTAAATAGTTGCTTGGTGTTGATGAAAATGAATAGCTATCCCAATACCAACATTTTCGAATCTTGTTGGGCTAAGGAAAGATAGTCGGGATTGTTACCCTATGTTTATATCCTTTTACAAAAATATCAATTAACTGCCGATAAATATGTTCTTGAGATCAATGTTGTCATTTATATTATGTTATGATAAAGAAATAGAAATATTTATATCATAAAATATTAACAGGTTTGATGAACGATTATGAAAAGAAAAAATCTAAAATGAAATCACACATATAATCCAAAATGAGACCTCAAAACCATCAAGTGATTTTATTTATTATGTTCTGGAATACAACCAAAAAACATTCTTTCATACCTAGAATGGGTAAGGACCAGAAAAATAATTAGAAGTCAAAGGTCACATCATCACAGAGACGAATGGTGTCTTCTAAGTAAAACCAAGACTGGAAATTAACCGGATCAATAAGCCACAATTTTCCACTGTCTTGACTTTGCACAAAATTCCTAATTAGCACTGAAAATCAGTTCAGAAATCCAATAAGAATTTACAGACTATCAGAAACAAATGATCAACCTTATAAATCATGTCAATAATAAAAGCTTCTTGGTCCTCCTTATTGCCACCTTCAGTAAGACCCTGCTATCAATAATAAGTTCTTAGCTTTTAAGTATTTCATAGTTGAATGAAGTAGTAATGTATCTCACTCTAGAGCAAGAGCAAACCTTACGATAGTTTTTGCCTCTATCTCCCCTCTTTTGCATGTCCCTTCAATTCTCCTTTTTTCCTCCAAAAGTAGTTTTGGGTAGTTTCAACTACTTTTAGTTAAGTTATTTAAATAAATTTTAGTTAAATAGGGATAGTTCATAATAAAATATTAATAAATAATGATAAGGGTATAATAAATATTAACTATATTTATTACTCCCAAATACCAAGTATATATGCATATACATGTCCAAAATTAAATAAGTCATCAGGCTGCCAAAAATATGTTGCTGCTCCAAAACAAATAAATTTTGTTTGTTGTCTAAAACAAATGCTGTCCAAAATATGAGTGACTTATGAGTGACTGTCCAACAGTGAAGCAAAAATAAATAACATTATAAAATCAAAAATCATATTTTTTGTGTGAGGCAATTTGCCTATGTTCACTTGATGTTCAAAACTTTGGGCATCTGTGAATTTTCCTTAATAGGCATTTTACCTTTAATTGTTAATGCTTTTGAGTTCATTTTTGCAAAAGGGGTGTGTCCATCCTCACGTCCAAGGTGTTGTGAATCTGAAGTGATTGAGTGTGAGGATGCTTGAGATTGGTTGGAGTCAACACAATGGGTAGGCCGTTTTCCTTTTAAACTATGGTTCTTGGGCTTTGAAAGTTTTTAGTAATGCATGTGAAGCAACATAAACAACGAGTTGAGTAGGTTGCTTAAAAGGAGGTGGTGGTGGCAATGATAAAGAAAATGTTGGCCATCCTTCAACACGAGGGGAAGGAGGATGTACGATATCATTCTATCCATCATTGAATGAGATCTCGGGTGGTAAAGGAACATGTGGCTCAAATGGTATGCCAAAGATGCTAGGATGAGGGTGCAAGGGTGTCTACCATGTGGAGGAGGAGGTCAAAATGCTCTTTGCCCAACTAAGTTTAAGAAATTAGTATGTAAGAGTTGATTAAACTCTTCTGAATCGACATCAAAATGAATTGAAAATCAAAGTCTTTTGTTTCCCCCTTGCCAAAAATCATTTGGCCTTCTTCCCCTGCCTCTGTTTCCTCTTCCATGGCTGCCTCTACTAAAAAATCTCATCTATAAAGTATAAGGCTAGTTAGAGTATGCATACAATAGCAAGTGAAACATGAAATACCATTTGCATAAACATAATTTAGAAATAGTCGTGACTTGACAACAAACAAACATGCATACAACATGGATAGACATAAAGGGATAAATTTAAGACAAACCTTCATCTTTGCTTTGAAATACTTCAAATCCTCATAACACTGGTCATTATTTAAGAACATGGGAGTTTCAATGTAATTGGGAATGTGAGGTGTTTGTAATGTATGGAAAGTGGAAATTAATGATAAGGAGAGTAATGTTATATGTTCAAAAGAATAATACATCGATCATCAATCATGTTCTAATATCCAAATGTATGTCAATAATCATCTCACACATGTCCTCACACATGTCCTATCAAATATCCCTTCATAATTGTTGTCACTGTCCGAGAAACATTTTAAATGCTTATGTATCAAGGAGAAGAAATATGGATTAAATGAAAATGAAGTTTAGGAACCGAGAATAATTCATGTAAAATGCGAATATGGAGGGGATTGGCCCTGAACAATTATTCATTTCTCAAAATATAAATATGATTTCATCCGAATAGAATCGAAAAAAAAAACAATCACTTTGAAATGCATTCCTTTCCACAATCTGTCCTCAACCATAATATTTTATTCCCTTGCTGCCATAATCCATATCAACTAATAGAGAAAACATTGTTAATTTCATAGAACAAGAGGAGTTATGATGA
Organism: Picea sitchensis; assembly: GCA_010110895.2. Lineage (NCBI taxonomy): Eukaryota > Viridiplantae > Streptophyta > Pinopsida > Pinales > Pinaceae > Picea > Picea sitchensis. The sequence goes on along the minus strand of SNQJ01S0000677.1, from coordinate 52,661 downwards.
TTTAAAAAAAAACGATATTTTTTTCTAGGAATAGGGGAATAATTTATGTAAAAAGGAAGTATGAGGGATTTGGTCCTGCATGTAGAAATAAGAACATTTCTAAATCGCAAAAATAATTGACTTATATTTCCTTTCACTTGAAATCTTCATGACTAGAATTAATAACCAGAATTTCAATCAAAAATCTATATGTACAAGCAATGTAACATCTACATGTGGCCTTTCATATCACTTAGTGCCTATCAAAATAATACTCACAACAAAATTTATAAAATTGACGCAAAACCCTTCAACAATATGGTATATCGACCAAAATGAACCTTCTTTGGTTGAATAATTTCAATCTAGCCCTAGAAGCGTAACGCTCAATTTATAGTCCATCAAATAATTTATTCAATTAAGCCAACGAATGTATCATATATATGGCTCATTCCTAAAATGAATATATATAGAAAAGGTATTCGAAACTGAGTTGTATTCCATTTCACAATTTTAGGTTCAATACTGCCCAAAAGAGCGCAGAGGTTATCAGGTTCAAATGAATACACAAACCCCTTACCAACTCGATATTTTTCTCAATATGCACTAGCTTAAAACCCTAGGGTTTTAGCAATAATTTAATAGGATCAAGGACTCCTCAATTTGATAGGTTTTTAAAACATCAACCAATTGATGATCAGGGAAAAGAGCTATGAGATGACGTCCAAATAGATAGGTTCGAAACTGGATAATGTAAAGATTACCCTTTTCTTTATTTGAAAATAAATTAACCTTGGCTAGAAGTTAACATTTCCTTGTGAAAGGGATGCAGAGGTGTCAAACCAGACAGAGATGCAAAAACTCCGAGGTTCAAGATAGGACATCTTCATGTTGTGCTTGAAATTTTTTAAAACGCAGAATTAATCATGAAATAACATGACCAGGAAACTCATAAATCTCAAGGTAAATGTATTTTGCAGTAAGTAGGGTTTTAAATGCAACAAATCAGATGACAAGACAATTTTAAAGGAAATTCCTTGTAATGTGCGGTTGGGTGAAATAAGGGATGGTTCAGAACCTTTGAATAGGAAATGAAATACATAAAGAGGAAAGCTCAAGAGTCTTTTACACTTTCTGACAGAAGCTTGAAGTATAACAAATGGAGAAGTAGGTTGTTAAAATTCCCTCACATTGTTGGAAAATAACAGAACTAACCCAAGTGGACAAAAAATGAGCTATATACAATGAGTTCACACAACCAAGACTGGAGGTAACATTTTCCAGGATGAGGGTTAACAACAGAGCAATAAACTAGTGAAATTTCTTGTAGATGTGACATAATGAGTCAAAAGGGTAACTCGAACAACATACTCATTCACTAATCAAACATAGTTCTTTCTAAACCATTAATGTAAACAAAGACATGCATTTGATGGGTACGAGCTTAGAATAACATACCTTCTCTTAGCGTTTCTATACCTCCAAAAAACAAGTGTTATAGTTTCCAACTAGCACAACTAAGCCTTGGGACAACACTGTCGTTCCACAACTCCAAAACTCAAATGCCAAAATGAAATGTCAAAAACATTGCGAGGGTGACAAACTCAACACAACTGAATGCTCGCGTCCCATGCATTGAATGCATGGGGCACTATGTTCTCTGATACCATATCCACATTAACTTTCTAATCCAAATCATATTTCGATTGTTCACCAACCACCAATTATATTGCAAATAACCATGCCAAATATGCAATTATCACATGCTATATAACCATGTCAACAAACTAATAACTCACTTCCAACCCGAATGACGACTCGATTTCATATCAACTTCAACGTTTATTTAAAACCACATTTTTTGCAAACAAATGATGTGATGGATATGTAAATACGAATATGAGTGATTAAAAAATGCTCAAGTGGTGGCAATGTTATATGATATCAATGTAATCTCATATATATGCAATATGCTAAAAAAAAACTCTGAACCTTTTAATTTGAACGTACCACCCCTTTTGATATAGAACCAACAAATAATATATATAGATGTGATGGCATTTGGGGTTATATAAAGACTTTATATACAGTATACCATGAACTATATGATGCATAATTTTGCATAAGTCAACTTGTCTTCTTTTCAAATTTGTCATGTAATGACAGATCAATCTTATGATAAATCCTTGTTGAGACATGTTAGTTATAAGCGAAAGAACCCTTTAACTTCTTCATAACCCTTTAGATGCCTTCAAGCATAGCATGGCTGGTGCTCTTCCCAACATTCAACTCCTCTCTTGCTTCCTAAAATGAACATGTAAAAACTATCCTACTTTCCTACTCGAATTTCCTTCTTCTCCCATGCTTGCTTGACTCACACTCTTCCCAAGGATGACTGTACTTTAGCCCCATGCTCCCAATAACTAAGTGACGTGACTTCTCACACCCACCTTATAACATGAAATAAATTATTGAGTGTCTAACAAGGCAAAGGGAGGATTACTTGGTAAAAATACATTAACTTAGGCAATGACATGGGTTTCCCTTCGGATCCCCCTTTATTCCCCTGTCTTGTGGAATCATAGTTCCCCATTGTTATTGTCCCTCTCGTATCACAACTAACGATTATTATTTTATTAATTATTTCCATGTACATAATATACAATTCGACCGATGGCCATATTAATCAATATGGACACTTTGTCCAAACATATCGACTCACCAACCTAAATCACATTTATACAATTACATTATAATTTGTGAGGATTAAAAACTAGGGATGTTATAGAATAGCTCTTTGATGTCATGGAGGAATTTTGTAGCTGTAAAGTATTTGTAACTAGGGCCCTTGCTGTTGCTACCGGGAACATCAACTTCATTCCCTTCCAAGTTGTCATCTTGGCCCCTACTTTTTCATAATTAGGACCACCAAGCTCTATGATCTGAGCTTCCCAATTCCCCTTTTGTCTGATCAAAAAGAAAGGAACCCTGGTGGATGTATTAATTATAATACTCTATCAACCTCAAGAATGACCTAAGACCCATATTGTATATTTAATAGAAGTTAAGAATCACATATGAAAAACAAACTAATGATCCATAAGCTTTACTAGTATTCCTTATCGCTGAATATTAAGCATTGCCTTGGCCTCAACCCGCTCCTCCTTCAAATCCTCACTCATGTATTTGGAAAGAAGCTCATGTTTATTCTTCTCCCCAACCATGCACTCGGTCGATTTCTCATCTGGAAGGGGAATAAGGGCAACACAATCTTTCTCTCTCTGTTGTTGGTTTCCCTTATCCTGCTCTCCAATTTCTTCCACCACATCCTCCTATTCCTCGAACATGACCACCTTAACGACAATGACCTCCCCACTCGTAACCATCAACATGGCCTCCCTCTTGACAAACTCGATCCTCTGTCACTCCCTTAGTTCTCTGGCCCACATCTCCTCCTCCATGGGCCACTCGACGTTCTCCAAGATAATGTCCTTGTCATCCATGCAAGAAAATTGACGCAAATCATTATGGTTGCAAGGATGATGAGGATGGTATCTTGGAGAAAGTCGAGTGACCTATGGAGTGTTGATGTTTTAGAATCCGTGGGATATATTAACCTCCACGTGTAACCTATAACTTAGAATAAAATATTCTGAAATCAAGTGAACCATTAAACAAATGTGTGGAAACCCTAGAAGACAAGTCAGGCTAGCTGAATAAATAATATTAGAAGATTATCTTCCATAAATACAAGTTGGCTCCACAGGAAAATATAAACATAAAATATAATTACAAAAAAGTCACTGGACAGATTAATATAAATAGAGGACGTTTTAGCTCATTTTTACACCTAGTTAGTGTGCAAGTCTTGTGGAGAGCTGCAGTTGTAGCTTCAACTGCAGCTGTAAGGAGGAATAAAGGCGCATGGTCATCTCTTGGTCTTGGTCTCTCGCTTGGTGATTTTCTTGGTGATATTCTTGGCGATATTCTTGCTAAGTATGGCGCAAGTTTGAGAGAGAGAGTAGTGTAGTTGCAATTGTTGTAGTCGTGTATGGTACTTGTTTTGTGGATATGGAGACTCTCTCTCTTGTGTGCTACCCTTGGAGAAGGAGCGCTCTACTTTCTTTGAGTTGTTGTTGCAGTTAGGAAATAGGGTTTATCTGTTGGTTCTGGAGTAGGCTTGCCAGAATTAGTAAAGGTTAGTGTGCTCGGGGGTGGCATATGTGAATTCCTATGGTTGGGTGACAATGATGTGACATTGTCTATGGTTAAATGAGCATACCAAAATTTCAATATGGTATTAGAGTTGGTTTCCTTCGTAACAGTCTAATTGCTGGAAGGAAGATCCTCAGTTTCCCCCATTGCCAAGCTCGTTGAGCACTTACTGAACTCACTTAGAAGGTCGCCTAAGTAGGGCACATCTCTTCCTTGGATCAGATTTACAAATTTCCAAAGTTGAGATATTAGTGTTTCCTCATAAAAATCCTAGGTTTGCAGTGTCAGTTCCTTCATGCCAGTTGCAGTGCTAGTTGTAGCACCAGTTGCAGTGCTAGTTGTAGCACTAGTTGCAATACCAGTTATAGTGCCATCACTAGTTGCAGTAAAGTTTCTGTGAAATGTTGGGCCTAATATTTGGTTGTTCTAGTGCGCCTTACCCTAACGCATCTTCAGTTACTTTTAGATTGTAAGTTGGAGCACTTTGAAGTTTTAGGGTTCGTCGTTGCTTGCCACTACTGCCAGATGTTCCCACTGCCTGTCGATGCTTCTAGAGCTACGTAGTTATATATATTTAAACTATATCACTATTTTGAGTGTGATTAAAGGAGAAGGGATCTCTTTTCCAAGCAATAATCGTAGATCCATAGGGATCTCAGATCTAGCACTTTCATAGGAACAACACACTCCAAGTTTGATTGTTTTCATATGCCTCTAACTGTTATGGAATTATTGTGATATTATGAGCATCTAGTTGTATTTTAATCTATTGAAGTTGTGATTATCACACTAACCTCTGTTCAAAGTTAAAGTTGGAAACTAACTTTAGTCAAAGTATTAGATTGAGTAAGGTTGAGATTTTAGAGTTTATTTGCATTATATTCTCTAACTCAAATTTCTGTCAAGAAAGCATATTGTCTTAAGTAAAAGGGACAATTTGAAGAGAATACTTGTCATCTTGAGTGAAGGAGACTCAGAAGAAAATCAACAACACTCATTCTTGAAGATAAGACTCTAGGTTCTAGGTTTGATTGATTAAATTAATAAGTTTCCAATTTGCACATATAAAGTTTGATAATTGCTACATTACTAGTTGTGACAACAATCCTTGAAAGGTTCTATTATTGCTAGATACAATGAATACTTGCCAATATGTGAGTACTATTATGCTTGCAAGATGAACTAACATCTCCTCTAGGAGATACTTCTTGTTTTGCTTCTAGGCATGTCACCTTGGTTATTTTATAAATTTCATGGAGGAATGGTTGATCACAACACTATATGAGTGTTGTTCCTATTTCTTATTATTGTATTTTTATTTTGGCTCTTGTTCCATGCAAGTCACAAGCAATATGTATAAGAAGGAGCTACTGTGATTCTTGTTTTTATTATTATAAGAGTATTATTTTTGTCTACTTTTTTTCCATTTGTTGTCCTTGTTCTAGGTAGGTCACAAGTGATAACTTTGAGGGAAGCTATAGTGACGGTTGCAGGAGACAACATATTATATGGTCTCTAGCTTGAGACATTGAGCACACTATCTAGATAAGAAGTTGTATACACAACCGTATACATCCATGTACTAGAGAAGAAGAAGATGAAGAAGGGTACTTTTGCGAGATACATAGTATCTCATATGGAGATTGATTGTAAAGAGAAGAAGGCTCCAAAGATGACCTAACAAATCCCTCTAGAGCAATTAATCACTCTTTAGATCATCATGAAGAGTTAGTAGAGCTAGAAGGGCCTACCCAGAATCGTTGCAGTAACCAAGAAGAGACTAACGTGGTCCCATGAAACTTTGCAGGATGCAACATTGATGAGCCATATCATGAGGAGCATATGGATCCAAAGATTATACAGACTCAGAGGGAGTGAAGGTTCAGAGGGAGAATGGAGACTCAAAGACTTTCAGATTCAGATGGAAGAGAGAGACATCTTCCAGAACTGACAAACATATGCCATGGGTTGAGAAGGCTAGATTGAAGCTTTAGAGGCTTCGAGGAGATATGAGATCTTATGGGAATATTCCCTTGCTTCAGTAGACTTTTCTACAATGACCGAGGAGGAAGCCAATCAAAACGACTGGGATATACATATTTTCCTTGGTTCTGAGACTAGAAGGGAAGTCAGTGGTGACTTCCAAGTTGATATACAATATCAATCATGTTGTAAATAAATAGCCTAGAGATGCACACACCCTGATTTGTGTCCAGAGGATTCTCCCAGAAAGAGGGAGAAGACTATGACGAGACAGTTGCTCCAGTATATTACTATTGACGAATAGGTAGCAGATATGATTGACCAAGCCTCTGTTAGGGGCAAGCTTGGAGTGGTCCAAATGTTTTTCTTCAGTAGTGAGGAGTGATGTGTTCCTAGTAGCAGGAAGTGATGTGTTCCTAGTAGATGGAAGTGATGATATCCCCAGTAGTGGGAGCTACCCCATCACAAGTTGGTACTCCAACGCAGGCTGGTATGCTTCAACATAGGCTGGTATGCTACCCCAGTGCAGGTTGGTATGCTACCCCAGCGCAGGTTGGTACTCCAATGCAGGCTAGTATGCTACCCCAATGCAGGTTGGTACTCCAACACAGGCTGGTATGCTACCCCAATGGAGGTTGGTACTCCAACACAGGATGATATGATACCTGTTGACCCTTGACCAGGTTTTGTAGAAACGTTGGTCATGTTTGACCAATTTTGGGACTTCGACAGGCTGGTCAAAGACGGAGCGCCAGGCGAAGTGGAGATCGTGGGATCTCACCCTCTTTTGCGGGCCTTCTTGAGTTTAGGGTTTATGTAACGGGTATGGGATGTTGACCCATGGATTTAACCATGCTTTGGCCCCTTTTGTAATGTATAAATAGAAAGCTAGGTGATGTAAGTGTGTTAAGTGTGCTAAGGTTTCTAAGGGTGATATCATGCTAAGTGCAAACAATGTGAGTAGTAGTGAATGTTTGTGGCTTAGTGCGGAGTTAAAGGCTTTGTGCATACTATGTGTTAAGACTTGCAGAGCTAAGTGCAAGTGATTGTAAGAAGCTGGTGTACAGACTGTGTAAGAAGGCTTTGTGCTGTGATCTAACTTGGGGAAGGATGATCTGGCGAGGTGCGCGCAGATCTCCTGTCCTATGCGGAGTTGGTTTTGTTGCTCTGTGCATGTGAGAAGATTGAAAAAAGATAATAAAGAAGATGAAGAGTTGGTGGACGTAGCCCCACACTGGGGGTGAACAACGTATATCCTGTGTTATGGTTGCTTGTGTGATTGATGTGATTTACGCTTAGTGCTGTCATCTTTCTGTATGTTAGATGCATCTGATATAGTAGCTTAGTGCTTAGTAATATGAATGAATGTTAGCTCCGATCTATTTCTACGTGCTAAGTGCTTGGATGTGTTATATCTTGTTGAATACTGCGCTGCTATGTAATTAGGGTTTTACCTACGATGTGAATAAGGGTTAAATGCTAATGAATATTAACTACTAGGTGCTCTGTTAAGTATTGTAATCAGAGATCTGTGTCCCAGCTAGGTTGTAGATACTTGAGTCTTGCAACCCCCCTGTCTCTACCTTGGGTGAGACTTCATTTGCTTTGCAGGTGTTGCCAAAAGGGTCGGTAGTTAGGGTTTTGTTGGTGGGTTGTTGAAGCGTTGAACCCCGGGTCTACCCTTGTACCAAAAAATGGTTCCGTTGCCGGGACCTAAAACTGTGATTGCTGGGAACTGAAGAAAAGAGAAATCTCTGTGCGTAGATCTATTGCTTTAGGGCGCAGTATTCTACTTGACTTGCGAAGTTCTGTGCTAAGAAAGGAATCAGATCTGAAGAAAAGAGGTAAGATATTAAAATCTTTGCGCTCTGAGAAAGGTAAGATAAGTGAAAATTTTTGCTTCGAAAGAATGGATCTAAGTATGTTAGATAGATTTTATCCTAGTCTGAAAACTAGGGAACAACTAGAAGAAAGAAGATTTGATATGAGTAGATCTGATAGAAGTAATGAAAGATATGTTATTCTTATGCATAGAAAGAATGTTTGGACTAACAAATGGATGCATGATCCTAGAAATATTTTTTTGCAGGTTAGGTACTGTGATCCCAGTGCGTGGTACAGGAAAGGTTGGGGATCATTTAAAAGAAAGAGAGGATTAACTCTTTGTTATATTTGCAGAAGACCGTGCGATCTTTCTAAGGAATACCTTGGTAGAGGTTCTAGTTGTCTTTGTTATAAAGCTATGGATCATAAAGTTTTGGATTGCCCTAGAATGATTTCCAAAGTTGAAAAGATGAATATGAAACAAGAGAACCATGAGGAAGGTCAAGAGACTAAGAATATGCTCAAGAACCAGAAAGAATCAGAGGCTGTATTATTACAGCTGAAAGAAACCCTGAATGATCACATAGACATCAACTTATCAGAGATCTTAAAAGAGAAGGAGTGCATAGAAACAAGAATATGAGACTTCGACATAGACTGTGTATTGGATGCATAAACACAGGTTAACATTATGACAAAGAGAACTTGGGAAATTTTGGGAAAGCCTGCTATGGTTCCTTCACTGGGAGGAATAGGATTGTTTAAAGGGAAGATGATAAACCTATGTGGAAGACTCACCCATGTACTTATGAGTGCTCATGGAACTTCGATAGAAGAAGAATTTGATGTCGTTAAGTTTGTTGAGAACAACACCCCATTTGCTATTTTTCTAGGAAAAACTTGGGTTGAGAAAGATCAGATACGAAGGAAACAAGAAGAGGAAGCTATAGAACAGAAAAAGCAAGAACTAAGAGATTTCATGGCTAGGAGAATAACACACTTACTGGAAGAACAAGAGGACAAGTCGAAGCTACTAAGGACTAGAGACCTGCCAGTCGAAGTTGAAAGAACACAGGAAGACTTGAAACCCTTGTCCATATAGGAGAGTAGAGCACCTACCCCAGAAAGAGAAGAAGTATTACCCTCAAACCCTACGAAAGACCCTCTGCTGTGCGAAGTTACTGTGCCAAGAGGAGATAAGAAAAATAATGGAAAGAGGAAACCAGTGACTCAGATCATAGGAAAGAAAGCAAGGAAGCTCAGTAAGAAGAAAGAAAAGCTAGAAAAATTGCAGGAAGTTCCAGAGAGGACTTCGCAGAAGGAAAGCTTGCAGAACTTGAACCTCACCAAAATAGTAGAACAATGTAGATTGGCACTTCTCCACGGTGAAGCAATATGACCGTTGGAGGCATCTCGACTGTTAGAACGACGCTCCAAAACAATTATAAACACAGTTATTGCCGAAACATTCACCATTGGACCGTTGGGACTGCGCCATAACGGATGGAATTTCATTGATTGAGACGTTCTTGCCCATTGGAGGAGTCCGTTACGACGTTGCCTATTTATCCCATCGATCATTGCACCAAGAACACTTTTTCCAATTATCCGAGCCCACATAGAACTAGTTGCTTTTTCACAGTGCTTATTGAGAGCTCACCACCCATTCTGTTACATTGAGTGTTTTCTTACCGACCTGAGATATCTAACCTCAAGTGTGCATGTGGGACGACATTAGCGCAATAGAAAAGTCTGTCGAAGAGATCCTAATAGACCTCATGGCTGAAAATTTGATGTCCGTAGGCATACAAGCTTCATCGACGCGAGGATTGGAAGCATCCCCGTCGACTGCACAACATCGGTCTAGTCGACCCACTGCTGAGAAACGTAGAAAGCATCGTGATAACTTGGCGAATATGAAGCTCATCCCATCTATCCTTCCTAACTATATCCCACCTCTAGTTGGCGCGGTTAGTCCTGACAGTGTCTCGAGGGACTTCGACTACACCTTGATCACTACATACCTCCCGAAGGGGATACACACAGTTGGACTTCAGTTGGGACAGATTATGACGTTGAAGATTAGTGACTTCAACTTGGGGGATCACAAGAACCATGAAATGCTCGCACCACATGAGTATTTGACCAAGAAAACGGGGAAGAATTCGAAGATAATCCCCCAACCGTGGACTATGGACATCGGGAGGTCCACAATCCTCAATGTGATGAAGTTACCACACTTCGAAAGACACCAGGAGGTTAATGCCTGTGTTAAACTCCTGCTGTCATGCTTGCATGGCAGTTACCTATTGTTGGACAGGCGCATCATCGTAGATCTAGCGCTGATCCGTCGGATCACCAGATTAAGCATGCAAGGACCAGACCCACAAGACTTTTATCCAAGGAAGGTTGTAGATCGCACCCTGGCACAAACAATCAAATACACCTATAGCGATGTAGAGAAGGGGAAGCGGGGCTACAAGGTAGCCTCCATCCAGAACGATGCAATGCACATAGCTTGACAATTGATCGTTGGTAAGATTGTTAGAAATAATAGGCCAATGCAAGTCACGGGGTTTGTTGTTGACCTCTCGGGAAAATGCGTTGAGGGGCTGCAAATGAATTGGGTGAGCTACCTCGTCAACCAGTTAGAGAAAGACTGACGCGAAGCTCAGGATCAGGGCTATGAATTTCATTTCAGTTGGTTTCTTATTCTCATTGCCTTCACTGCTTGGGAGATGCCAGAAGGAGCAACCTTCCCTGAAATTGAGTTGTCCGAACCAATAACTGCGAAGTTCACTACGCTATGGTACTCGAGCGACATGGCTAAGAAATGACAGTCAAATGCGGTGTTCCACACCTATTACCTGTAGTTGAAGAGGGCTATTGAGTCTTTCCCTCGTATGACACCGAACACCTTGCACAAGTTCAGGCCATTTTTGAAGTTCCACGCAGATAGACATTTTATTTATATCACTGCGCGCGGAGACAAACATAAAGAAGAGCTTCAATCCTATTATAAGCTCACTGAGGAGGACATGGAAGAAATAACAAAAGAATGGCCTGCAGAATTCTTGGTACAAGTAGAACATGCAGAATTGTCCGACCCTGACCTTATCGAAAGTTCTGTAGTCACTCGAGAAGAATATGATGCACCCAACAATAGCAGAAGGAAAAAGAAGGAAGAGGTACATGAGCTGAACAACACATAAGAAGAGATTGCTTCAGATTCACCTAGAGGGGGAGGAGATGACGAAGTAGACAAGGAAGAGAACAATGGGGAAGAATACAAACCGGAGAAGGGAAAAGTAACACCGCCTAGGGACCCCCTTGATGAATCTGAGACATCCAAGAAAATAAAGGTTTCCCCCAAGAAACCTACATCGTGGAAGAAGTGAAAAGCCAATAAACTTCCATTTTAGACTGTGCTAACGGTGGATGACATTGACCTTATCATTGCTGATGTGTCAGACACCTCGGAGGACATTCTACAGCGCAACGAAACAAAACATGAGACCATGTATGATAGGATTGCAATAGATTTGAAAGGGGTACAACAAGCCCTCTACTCCAGCCGCGTAGTGTCTACTACGCCACCACCATCAGAAGGAACAAAGTTGGGAGATGAGCCTGCCCAACTATGCAAATTAGCAGACTTGACAAAAGCTCACCTTCATCATGTCCAGGAGGAAAAAGAACAGGCCACAAAGGCCTTGAAGCAAGCAAAGTAGGAATCCATAGAGCAACGTCGGGTTTCCCAACAAGAAAAAGATGACCTTCAGACGAAGTTTGTCGAGAATAGAGCGCAGATACAAAAGGAGAAAAAATAGCTGCTCGCAAAGCAGATTGGAGTTAAAGAAGCAGTCACCAGATTACTTCGCTCTGTGACAGGCTTAGAACAAAGGGAAGAAGAAACCATTGAGAGGCAGGTGGGGAAGCTTGCTGAAGCCATTCAGCAGCTCCAACAAAGAGTAGCAGAACTAGAATTACAAGAAGTGCCAAGCACTCCACAGGAAATGCGAGACCAAAGGGAAGAAACTACCTGAAGCGCAATCTAGAGAATCAAGGCATTGGCCTTAGAATGCAAACAACTCAGCAGTCAAAGTGCGCAGACCTACGAGCACCTTGCAGAGGACCCTGAACTAAGGACATTGGAGTCACAACTCCAGGAAGTGAAGCAACAAGAAACAATAGTGAAAGCGTAGTTGAAGCCACTGTCAGCGGTTGAGAGGATGAAAAGAGCCCAAGAACAGTTCATGGTTCAGCAGCAGGTCCATGCCATCTAGATTAAAGTCATGGAAGTGACTCAGAAGCTCCAGCCAGTGCAGGATGAAGCTTGCACACTTTTTGAGGAGATTGAAGGACGAGGTGCAGAACTAGAACAAGTGGTCACCACAGTATAACAATGCTTGGAAGGAGCAGTGACAGAGAAGGTTCTTTAGGAGTTCATCGAGCAGGAGGCTTTGGCGAAACAATAGGTCGAAGTAGCTCGAGCCAAGCTCGAGGCCTTCGAGGAAGAGTTACCCAGATCAGAGTGACTGGGGATGAGTCACAGGTGAGTGTTGGGGCCATGTTGGCCCTTGACCAGGTTTTGTGGAAACGCTGGTCATGTTTGACCAATTTTTGGATTTCGATAGGCTGGTCGAAGACGGAGCGCCAGGCGAAGTGGATATTGCGGGATCTCGCCCCCTTTTGCGGGCCTTCTTGAGTTTAGGGTTTATGTAATGGGTATGGGATGTCGGCCCATGGGTTTACCCATGATTTGGCCCCTTTTGTAATGTATAAATAGAAATCTAGGAGATGTAAGTGTGCTAAGTGTGCTAAGGTTGCTAAGGGTGTTATCATGCTAAGTGCAAGCAATGTGAGTAGTAGTGAATGTTTGTGGCTTAGTGCGGAGTTAGAGGTTTTGTGCATAATATGTGTTAAGACTTGTAGATCTAAGTGCAAGTGATTGTAAGAAGTTGGTGTGCAGACTGTGTAAGAAGGCTTTGTGCTGTGATCTAACTTGGTAAAGGAGGATCTGGCGAGGTGCGCGCAGATCTCTTTTCCTATGCGGAGTTGGTTTTGTGGCTCTGTTCATGTGAGAAGATTGAAAGAAGATAATAAAGAAGATGAAGAGTTGGTGGATGTAGCCCCATGCTGGGGGTGAACCACATATATCCTGTGTTATGGTTGCTTGTGTGATTGATGTGATTTATGCTTAGTGTTGTCATCTTTCTGTATGTTAGATGCATCTGATATAGTATCTTAGTGCTCAATAATATGAATGAATGCTAGATCCGATCTATTTCTATGTGCTAAGTGCTTGGATGTGTTAGATCTTGTTGAATACTGCACTGCTATGTAATTAGAGTTTTACCTACGTTGTGAATAAGGGTTAAATGCTAATGAATATTAACTGCTAAGTGCTCTGTTAAGTATTTTAATCACATATCTGTGTCCCAGCTAGGTCATAGACACTTGAGTCCTACAACCCCCCATGCCTCTACCTCGGGTGATACTTCATCTGCTTCGTAGGTGTTGTCGAAAGGGCCAGTAGTTAGGGTTTTGTTGGTGTGTTGTTGAAGCGTTGAACCCCGGGTCTGCCCTTGTGCCAACAATACCCCAACGCAGGTTGGTATTCCAATGTAGGCTGGTATGCTACCCCAATGTAGGTTGGTACTCCAATGCAAGATGGTATGCTACCCCAACACAGGTTAGTTCTCCAACGCAGGCTGGTATGCTACCCTAGTGCATGTTGGTACTCCAATGTAGGGTGGTATGCTACCCTAACGCAGGCTGGTATGCTACCCTAGCGCAGGTTGGTATGCTACTCCAACACAGACTGGTATATTACCCTAACGCAGGTTGGTATGCTACTCCAACGAAGGATGGTACACTACTCCAGTGGAAGTGCAGAACTTCCTATGAAATATAGATCCGTGATTGACAATAGGACAATGACCGAGGTGTGTAGAAGTGAAAAAGTAGTGATGATGATCGTTCCAAGAGGAATACCTTCCTCGTTAAGAGCGAGTGTTAAATTTTTGAGTCGGATTCTTTGTGAGTTGACGAGTTACTATTTCTGTATGAACTAGATGCCGACCGGTAGTGTTAGAAATGATTCCTAGTTAGAGTGCCGATCAGTAGCATTGGAGGTTACTAGCTGGAGGGCCAACCAATAGTGCTGGAGGTGTTTTCCATTTATATGGCTAATGTGTGGTTATGATGGTGATACTTGTTACATGATCTGTTTGATCATATGATAGCTTGTGTGGCTAAGGTGATGCCACCTGTAGATTGGTCTTCAAGACCACGTGATTCTTTCCCATGCCATGTGAGATGGATGGATGTGTTTGAGACCGCTACATGAATAACATCTTAGTTGATACCTCCCTAGCTAAGAGGGAGTGTTGATGTTTTGGTAGCTATGGGAGGTATTAACCTCGACATGTAACCTATGACTTAGAATAGAATATTCCATAAGCAAGTGAACCATTAAACATATGTGTGGAAACCCTAGAAGACAAGTCAGGCTAGCAGAATAAATAATATTAGAATATTATCTTCTAGGAATACAAGTCAGCTCCACATGAAAAATATGACCAAAAAATATAATTACCAGAAATTCAGGTCGGCCCAACTAGAAAAGTCATTGGATAGATTAATATAAATAGAGGATGTTTTAGCTCATTTGTACACCTAGTTAGTGTGCAAGTCTTGTAGAGAGTTGCAGTTGTAGCTGTAGCTGCAAGGAGGAATAAGGGCACATGGTCATCTCTTGGTCTTGGTCTCTCTCTTGGTGATTGCAGTTGCAAGGAGGAATAAGGGCGCATGGTCATCTCTTGGTCTTGGTCTCTCTCTTAGTGATTTTCTTGGTGATATTCTTCGTGATATTCTTGCTAAGTATGGCGCAAGTTTGAGAGAGAGAGAGAGTAGTTCAACTACAACTACTGTATTTGTGTATGGTACTTGTTCTGTGGATATGGAGATTCTCTCTCTTGTGCGCTACCCTTGGAGAAGGAGCACTCTACTTGTCTTGAGTTGTTGTTGTAGTTAGAAACTAGGGCTTATCTGTTAGTTCTGGAGTAGGCTTACCAAAATTATTCTAAGTAAAGGTTAGTGTGCTCGGGGGTGGCATATGTGAATGCCTATGGTTGGGTGACAATGATGTGACATTGTCTATGGTTAAACGAGCATACCAAAATTTCAACATGGAGGAGGAGATGCAGGCTAGAGCGCTGAGGGATTTTCATAGGATTGAATTTTTCAAGAGGGAGGCTAGGTTGATGGTCAAGAGAGGGCAGGTTACTATCGTTAATCCAATCTTGTTCGAGGAAGAGGGGGATGTGGAAAAATAAATGGGAGAGCAGGACAAGGGAAACCAACAACAAAGGGAGAGAGAGTTTGTTTCCCATGTGCCCCTTCTAGATGAGAAAGAGATTGAGCTCATGGTTGTGGGGAAGAAGAAACAAGAGTTTCTTAAAAAAAATACAAGTGAGTATCTCATGGAGGAGCACATCAAGGCCAAGGGAATACTTGATATTCAATGATAAGGTATGCTGGTGAAGCTTATGGATCATTAAGTTTTTTTCAAATGTGCTTCTTAAATTATATTAAATATATAGTATGGGCCTTAAGTCAATATTGAGGTTGATAGAATATTATAATTAAGACATCCACTAAGGTTCCTTTCTTGTTGATCAGATAAAAGGGGCACTGACGAAAGCTTGGATCGTAGAGCTTGGTTGTCCTAATTATGCCAAAATAGGGGCAAAGATGATGAACTTGGAAGGGATGAAGTTGATGTGCCCAGTGCGACCGGTAAGGGCCCCGGTTACAGATACTTAGAGGCTGCAAAATTCTTCCTTGATGTCAAAGAGTTATTCGATAATCCCCTCGAAGTGAAGAAGATGAGGTCTAGGTATGAGATAATTTACACGTGAATTGACGCCAGTTATTATGGCTACAGGAATGATGAGGATGATATCTTGGAGAAATTCGAGTGGCATTTGGAGGAGGAAATGTGAGCCCAAGTGTTGACAGAGTGGTAGAGGATTGAGTCTGTGTACTGAATTATGAGAAACACCTTGGAGTGACCTTTGTTTTTGCCTCTGCATTAAAGCGAAACCTCCACAAAATTCAATTGCAAAGGTTTGAATTTGTAGTTTGTCAATTAAATTGTTTTTCTTCTAGCCTCTCACTCACATACAAAGTTGTACATGTCGACCTATTGTTGTTGCTGCTGCTCTCACGCTCGTCGTAATTGTCTCTGATTCATGTGCAATTATTTTCAAGCACACATATATAGATAAAATAAATTGAAATTATACAACAAACACATATATAACAATTTTGTATTTATCAAATATTGAAATTAATTTGTGTATGAAAAAATGTGGTAAAGTAATTGGTGTGCCTTTGATACATAATACACTTTGTTCATGGTATGATATATTAGAAATAAAGCACCGTCCACGGTGCTCTATTTTATATAGTGCATTGGTGCTACATTCTTCATTAAATGCACTGACATGCACCAGTAAGTTAGCAGTGCACTCTATAGTTTTAAACACACTGTATGCAGTTCTTCCTTTTAATTCACAAGAAGCACTGTGTGCGGTGCTTACTGTAAATTCATAGGATGCACCGCAGTCATCCGAGGTGAGACAAACATGTGAGGCACACCATAAAGAATTTTAATTTTTTTTGGAAAAATTTCCAAATTTAAGACCATTTTTAAATTTTAATCCGATTAAAATTAAAATAAGGAGGTAAAAAACAATTTACTTGGTCTTTTTTTTCCTAAGGAGGCATGGTTGGCTCATAGAGGAAAAACGAAAAATTTCAACTTTTTTTTCCAAAATTGGAAAACATATAGAATCTACAAGGGCACGAGGAAGCAACACTGTAGAGAACTGCAAATGGGGCATCCATAGAAGGAAGGTGAGCATTGGTGCTTGTGTCAAAGGTTAGAACCACAGAAGGAAATGTGATAATGAAATTTGGCTTGGTAATTTTTATTTTACCCTCTTGCTGTGCACTCGATAATAAGATGCACCAACAAGTTCTTTGTACCTGAACGCACCAGTGCACTTGTTTTATTTTACCCTAAAATGGTGTGTCATATACATGGACAGATCAATGCATTTGTATATGAGTAATGCACCGTACAAAGTTTTGGTTATATAATAAAAAAATCAAGGCTATAGTATTATTAAGCACACTGTAATTGTTTTTCGTTGCGCCACTATTGTAGATGCACGGGGGTTGTATGGTTTTTTAAGCGCACTGTGGTAGGTTTATGGTTTTTTAAATTATTTTTTTTATTGAATAATCAATAGTTCTAACCTGATCCAGTGCATTCATTATACGTGCATCGAGGCACTTATGTTATCGTAGAGCACTGTGATGCATTTTATTTTTTTATAAAATAAAAAATGATAATTTAGTAATTTTTATTAATAACGATTATTGATGCACTTTATTTGTTAAGCACAAGGCATTATGTTTTTAAGAGAATTGTTGTGTTCTGTCGACTTAGGCACATCAGTGTTAAAGACCTCCACAACAACATCCGTTCGCCCACCTATGCTAAACACTTCTACTTAATTTTTTATTGAATAATCAATAGTTCTAACCTGATCCAATGCGTTCGTTAAATGCGCATCGATGCACTTAGGTTATTGTGGAGCACTGTGATACATTCTAACTTTTATAAAAAAAAAACAATATTTTATTAATGTTTATTAATAGCAGTCATTGGTGCACTTTATTTGTTAAGCATTGGGGCGTTATGTTTTAAGAGCATCGGTGCATTTTGTCGACTTAGGCACACCAATGTTCAAAACCTCGGGTCGCCTGCCTCCGCTAAACACCTCTTCTATAAACATATAAAGGATAATGTTTTCGGAAAGTTTCCGTAAAAACCTCCACTACAAGGTGTTCTCCTTGTAGTGAACAAAATATGCCTTCCTTCTTATCAAACTCATAAAACAAATAAAGAATATATGCATAGAACTCAGTCCTACTAACTGGTTTACAAGTTTGATCTGGTTGTGAACAGTCATGATGGATGAAACAAGGAACCTTCCATTGACTATGAACCTTATGCACTATCTTATTATACCTGCCGTAGGCTAGGTATATAACAATGAACTCACATTGACTCTGTATTAGTTTACACATTGACTAAAACAATTTAACCATATTCCTAATTTTAGCTTTACCAAATCATGTTATTTATTTTCTAGTGAGCCCTTCAAACGAGGAAAAAGGAACCACACAACACAAAAACAATTAATAAAGGAAAAAATCAGGCCTTTAAAGTGAATCTACACGCCATTTCACACTCATGTCATGTGACCAACTATACATTCTAATTAATAAATATCTTTTCCATTAATTTTCATAAATAGATGATTTATTTGGGTTTTATTTTTTTGAGGGCTTCATCTCTTTCATACTAGAGGTATTCATTGTTCGTCAATCTTTGCGTTGCGAGGGTTTAGGTCTAGAGCGCTTTAGTCCGTGTAGTTTTGGGTTAGATTTTGTTCGATTCCAAGTTATAGCGGGTGTACATTTCATAATTTGAAGGTTTCATTAAATGGAACTATCGACAAAATATAAGAAGCAAATTGGGTAGTGTAGTGGCCTACTACGATAGTCTAACAAAATCGATGGAAAAGGAACAAGCCAACAAAATTGATGGACATGGTGATAGACATCTGCTTAGATAAGTGTCATTTTTATGTTATTATACCTGCCGATAGGCATGGTATATAGCTTTGAGTTAGGCTTGACTTTCTATTAGTTCATGGTTGACCATAAAATATACACCCCTTTATCCAAAGTTTTAAAAAATAATTATTTATTTTAAATTTTAAATCTCATTTATGTGATATCTTATTGGCCAAAAACTTTGAAGTCTTATTGCTGCCTTCACTTCCCCCAATGTAATTGTAATAAATATTTCTTGTTTTTTTTATATATATTGTCAAAAGTTGGGGGCCCATCTTGTTAAATAAATAAGCCTTTCTTTTTTGGCATGGATATGCATTTTTTTTTAGTTTTCTCATTGAATGGGTACCTTTTTCCTAGGCACATTTTAATAAAATAAAATAATATTTTGTAGGTAGGATACAAATGGATGACAATTGTACTTTTTCTTTCACAATTATTTGAGTGTTAAAATAAAATAATATAATATTTTGTACAATTCAAAGTTGATGGCATTTGTAATTTTTTTTTCACAATTTTTTTAAGGGTTAAACTTAAATATAAGTTTTATTTTTATATTACAAATTTTGAGTGTTAAACTTAAATATAAGTTGAAGCGTTTTACAATGTATAATCTAAATGTTTTATGAAATTGGGTTTTTTTAAGATCATTCAAAATAATGTGAAGGGATATTGGTTATTATACCTGCCGCTTGCGGTGGTATATAGTATTGGATATGCTATTGATCGTCTATTAGCTGGGGTTTGACTAAAATAGTTTTGAGCATTTTTAAAGGTATAACATTACAATTTGATTTTTTTAATTATTTTAAAACATTCTTCTAAATTGTGATTAGTTGTTCAAATGCATCTTTTATTGTCGCGGTTGTGGAAGGATCTTCAACGGCTGCGGAAGGATCTTCAACATCCTTTAATGAGATGAGGCTCAACGTCCTTTAATGAGATGACGCTTGCTTGCCATATTCAACAAATGAATTTGTTATTCATCTCGACACACGTGGTGGATTCAATACAACTATTGTTTTATTTTATTATACCTGCATAGCGACAGGTATACGCTGCCATGCAGCCTTGTTTCCCAACTAATAGATAGGGTTATAGTTCACTTGCACACATCATGAACTTTGATACTGTGATTAGGGATGGAATTTGAAAGACAATTTGACTAAAAATTTGGCTACCCATCAACTTTTATTCGATAAAATTAAAATGATCAGAATGAGCACTGGAATTGTCAAAGTCAGGGTGGTTGAGTTTTGTCCAGTAACTCAGTGAATGAAACCTTTAAGCTCTGGCACTTAGTGTTGTTGAATGGGTGAGGATACAATTAACGTGTCATTTTTTTGTAGTTTGTCTACTAACAACCCTCTGCACATCATGCAATCTGTGAAGGAAACTTTCTAAGCTCTCAACATCCGGTTCGATCCTCTTTCACACCTATCACAATGTTTAATCAAACGATATGGGTGAAAGGTGGTGATAATAGTCAAATAGGATGGAAAAGATTCACATTGTTAATCGATGCTTATTGTCTTTTCTGCCTTGTCGTCAATCTCTGACTCTAAAATAGATTCCAACGTTAACCTTTGTATCATCACGAGACACTCTAAATTAAAATTAATGAAATTACATTAAAAAATGTGTTTTAAGTTTCTTAATATTTTAATATAGCATTAAAAAATGTTTCTGATTTTTTTAATATTTAATATAAAATTATTGTAACAATTAATAAATGATAAAATAAACTAAATAATAATAAAAATAATTAAGGTTGGGACACTTTCACATTGAAGATTGTAATACAGTTACAATTTCTAAAATCTAAAGTGTTTCAGTACTTATGATTTGGTTTTGCTTATAATAAAATTAAATTGAATGATTAGAAGTGAGTATATATCCTTTTAAATGTATTTCTTTATTAAATAAATAAGTATGTCTTATTAGTCCCCGCCGAAGGCGTAGAGGGACTATAGTGATCGATAATTCGTTGACTTCATATTAATAAGTCATTTGATTATAAATTTTCGCATCATCTCTATTGTTCGAACTATAGAACTAAAAACATTATTTTTTATATAATAAAAAAAACCTTATATGTCATCATCTCATTGGAGAATAGATTTCAAGTCTTATTGCGAGCTTCTCTATTCCCAATGTTTTAAATGTTTAGATATCCAAAGTTTTGAGCATCAACGCTCTTTCTTAATGTTTTTATTATTTCTATTTGTATTGAAATGTTTACGTACCGAAAGTTTTGAGCATTGCCACTCTTTTTGAGGTACTTGAATAGGCCTGGCAGCTTAAATGTTTACATAGCGCGAGGCCCTTAAACAAGCCTGAAAACTTAAATGTTTACATAGCGTGAGGCCCTTAAACAAGCCTGATAACCTTAAATGTTTACTTAAATAGGGCTATCACAATACATTTTTCCTCAAATTTTTCCATACAATGTTACAATGAATTTGGACAATATTGTTGTCCACTACCACTCGCATAACCATCATGTGTTTCCTACTTCTTCTATGCTTGGAATGCAATTTAGTCATCATTGAAGATACAAATATTGTTTACTGGTTCACTAGTTTCTTCTTGTTCGTTGGTTCGTTGGTTCGTCGATTGCTGCTTGTTGTTGTTTGGTTCAACTTTGCAAGGTTGAGGTCCTGCACCTACAGTTGGACTTGTTGGTGCTTGTTGCTTGTTTTTGTTTGCTTCAACTTTGCAAGGTTGGGGTCTTGCACTCACAGTTGCTGTTTTTTCACTTTGTAGGGCTCAAGTCCTGCACCCACAATTGGACTTGCGATTTTGTCGTTCATCGTTGCCGAGTAAGTTTTGATAAAATAGTTTCATTTGTATTCGTTCTTTGTTGTTTACCATTTGTAGTTTGCAAGAAATAATGTTTAAGTATTTCCACTCGCATGGTCATCATATGTTTCAGATGTCTTCTATGCTTGGAATGCAATTTAGTCATCATTGAAGATACACATATTTTTTATTGGTTCACTGGTTTGTTGTTTCGTCGGTTGCTGCTTGTTGTTGTTTGGTTCAAATTTGCAAGGTTGAGGTCCTGAACCTACAGTTGGACTTGTTGGTGCTTGCTCATTGGTTTGTTGCTTGCTGCTTGCTTTTGTTTTCTTTGACTTTGCAAGGTTGGGGTCCTGCACCAACAGTTGGAGTTGTTTTTTTCACTTTGCAGGGTTCAATTCCTGCTCCCGCAATTGGACCTGGGGTTCTGTCGTTCATCATTAACAAGTAAGTTTGAATACCATACTTTATTCGTATTCGTTGTTTACTATTCATCATTTTCATTTTGCAAGTAAGAATGTTTAAGTATTTATTCATGGTTCTTATCCTGCAGACTTTCCATAGAGGTTGGAATATCTTTTTCTCCTGCTCTTAAATTTTCCTCCTATTTTTTCCTGAGGCTCTGCACCATGTGCATGCCAATGTCGTCTGCACAACTCCAGATGTCATTTTTTCTAGCATTGCAAATCCCGGTCCTTTGCCGTATGTGACGAAGTGGAAATCTAGTGCCTGAAACAAATAAGGAATTCTTCAGCCTTCACACCTTGCCCTGGATGATATTCCCAGCTTGCCTGAGAATGAGTACCTGCCTATCCCGTATGGGAATCAAACTCGTGTCTGTCACATGAAAAATGTGATGTCAATCTTGTTGCCTTTGTAGGATGTTCTTGTAGAAGAAAACTACAGGTAGGTGTAGAAGGGCTAGGTATGGTGCAATGGTGGCTAGGCTGTAACATAATTGCACAAAATTGGCATATCTTTCCCTCATGCTCTTAAATTTTTCTCCAAACTCTGAACCATACCTACATGCCTTTGCAAAATGTTCTTGTAGAAGAAAAGTATGCTAAGATGGTGCTAGAAAGAGTAGTATTCCGTGGATTGCAAATTGCAATATTCAATCTCTATGCCGCTCCGCGTGCAACATTGCTAACATAATGCCCCCGGGGGGGCAGCTCAATTGGCAAGTGCCGTGAAAATGAAGT
>SNQJ01S0000677.1:6637-23256 GCA_010110895.2 Picea sitchensis | reverse complement strand
AAGTCGCGATGCACAAAAAGGCGATAGAGCCTAATTGCGCATCACATGTCCCTGTGGGATGGATGACTGAGATCACTTTCGGCGATACTATGGGCCCGAGTCCTGAATGCTTTCGGCGCTTTGCGTCTCACAGCTGTGAGGAGGCTGCTCCTTGTGCTTCGAAGTTACGAGAGGCGAGGAGGCGATGGAGTCTATTCGTGCACCATGTGTCCCTCTCTGATGGACGGTCCTGATCACCTCGGCAAGACTGGTGGGCCCGGGTCCTGGACGCCTTCGGCACTTCGCATCTCGCGGCTGGGAGGAGGCTGATCCTTGCTCTTCAAAGTCAAGAAGGGTGAAGTGGCGATGTAGCTCGATCGCGTTCCACGTACTCCTCTGGGATCGACGACTGAGATCTTTTTGGTGATATGTAAGCGCTATCCATTGTGCTAATCCTAGCTCAACTCTGCTAACCGTGATTACCTGCCGATCGTCGATCTGCTCTATAGATGGATCTTGGCCGTTGAATCCCGGATCGCCCATCTGCTAACACTTAAGTCCGAAATGGACTTCTTCTGCGTGCTGCGCTTGGCGCTCATGCATGCAAATGAATAAAATGCATTTGATGGGTTCTTTAAGCCCCACTTCTTCATGTTTACACCACAGGCTCGAATCTTGGAGAGAAAACGCCCCCTTGCAAGAATTTGTGCTAACATTAGGCTCCATGGGGGATAGAGTCGTCCCTACGATGCTTTAAGAACTCATTTTGCAGCTTCAATGCCTTGCTATTGGGCTATGGAGTCATTTACTAAGCCGAAAAATAAAATAAACAAAGAACCAAAAGGACAATATTTACAAACAAAGGAGCCGTCTAAGGCTCAAACAAAACACTTCTTCAGAAAATGCCCATTTTCTGGGTTGTTGAAAACCTCTTCACCCTCCAAATCCTGCAATATGTACGTGTTATTTGAGAATACCTTAGATATTTTGAAGGGCCCGATCCATAGGGCATCAAACTTGCTGTGTTTTCCCTTATCCTGTCTAGGCGCATCCCACTTAAGCACCAAATCCCTGATTTCAAACTCCTTCTTCCTGACCTTCCTGTCAAAGCCCTGTTTGACCTTTTGCTGATGACTATGAGTTGCATCCATCACCTGTTCCCTGATCTATTGTACTTCCACCGTCTGATGAATCCTTCTGACCATATGATCTGGCTCTCCTTCATAATCTTGAAAGAACTTTGCTACAGGTAAGGTGAGCTGAGTGGGAAAAACCGCCTCTGTTCCATAGACTAGCTGAAAAGGCTAGGTGCCCAGGGATTTCTTCATTGTCACTCGATCGACCCATAGAGAAAATTTGAGCTTTGAATCCCAAGCCCTCTTATTGTCTTCCAATAATATTTTAATGAGCTTGATTAGGATTTTATTGGAAGATTATGCCAGTCCATTTCCTTGAGGATAATAGGGGGTGGAATGAATTAGCGAGATCTCGAACTGCTCACAGAACTTAATCAGAGGCTCAGATTTGAATGAAGCAGCATTATCAGTGACAATCCTACTGGGACAGCCAAATCTGGCTATGTATCCTCCAGTAAGCTGATAATTACTTTGTGTGATGTACTTCTGGTGGGGGCAACTTCTATCCACTTGGTGAAATAGTCTGTTACAGTCCGTATCCATCTGTGTTGGCCACTTGAGGGAGGATGGATTTCTCCAATGAAGTCCAGGCCCCATTGTTGAAAAGGTGCTGAAGCTACTATAGGCTTCAGTGGTAGTGGTCTAAGCTGCTGCTTTCCTGAGAACTTTTGGTATTTGATGCAAGCTCTGATTTCTCTGCAGACATCAGTGAATAAAGTGGGCCAATAATACCCAACCCTGAGGATTTTGTGAGCTGTGGTCTTCCAAAAATAATGTCCTCCACAAAGGCCATTATGGAATTCAAATATAACCTTCTGGGATTCTTGTGGGCTCAAACACCTCAGCAACACCCCTAGAGGGTCTCTCCAGTACATGACTCAGTCAATGAGGCAATATTTGACCACCTTGAGTTTTAAAGATCTTGCCTTACTTTTACCCATTCCATCAGGGAGCCTCAACTCCTACAGAAAGTACAAGATGTCTCGATACCAGGCACATTCTGTTAGTGGCAAGTCTTCTTGAGAACCTTGGCTGGGCGAATCAACTTGCTGAGTTTCTGAGCAAGTATTGAGCAGACTAATCCCCAAGGCTCTGCAATTGGATTCGACCAGTAGCTTGGCTAAAGCCTGCCCCTTAACCAACTTGGTGGGCTTGATCTCCAGATCAAACTCCAAGATCTTAGCAATCCATTTGCCTTTTCTCCCATCTATGTCGGGCTGTACAAGGATGTCCTTCACAGAGGCCAAAGGAACGTATGCGGTCACTTTTGAGTGCAAGACATAGAATCTGAAAGCTTTGAGAGATTTCACCAAGGCATAGGCTTATTTCTCCATGATTTCGTACCTGATTTCTGCATCCCTTAATGCTTTACTGAAGAAAGCAATGGGTTGCTCTCGCCCTTCCTCATTTTTCTGCAATAAGACTGCCGCTATTGTATCAAAAGAAGCGAAAGAAAAGACTAGGAAGTCTTTGGAATAGTCAGGACTGATCAACACAGGTGCCTCAGTCAATGCCCTTTTTATTTGGACAAAAGATTCCCTGGGTTCGGCGGTCCATTTCACTTCATTACCCATTTTGAGCATGGCTGTGATATGCTTCACCAGTTTAACAAAATTGGAGACGAACCTCCTCAGAAAGTTAATCTTTCCTAAGAAGGCCTGGACTTCTTTCTTAGACCTGGGGAGTGATAGGGTCTGAATTGCCTCTACTCTCCTGGGACCAATTCTCATTCCTTTTGCTGATACTATATGGCCTAACAAATTTCCCTCCATCATAGCAAACAAAGATTTCTTGGGATTCAAGGAAAGACCAAACCTTCGGCATTTCGAGAAAACTTTCCGTAAGTGATAGCAGTGTTCTTTATCAGACCTGGAGAAGACTATGATGTCATCGAGATAGATCACGACAAACTGATCTTTTTCCCCGATGAAGGCTATATCCATGGCTCGCTGAAATGTTGCTCTTGCATTCATCAATCCAAAGAGAATTTTGGCATACATGAATGTGCCCCAAGGAGTGGTGAAGGCCATTTTTTCTCTGTCCTCAAGCATGAATGATATCTGGTTATAACCAGAAAAACCATCGATCATGGATATCCTAGATGCACCGGTTACCCTCTGCAATATGTGTTCCATATTAGGTAGGGGGTAATTGTCATTTCTTGAGCTTCTGTTTAGATTCCTGAAGTTGACGCAAAGCCTGATCTCGCCACTTTTCTTCCTTACCGGGACCAAATTGGCCACCCATTCAGAATATCTCAAGGGGACAATGATTTGGGCATCTAACAATTTCTTCATTTCTTTTTCCATGTCAGGCAACAACATGGGATTTATTTGTCTTAGCCTTTGCCTAAATGGTTTAGCCTTTTCCTTTAGTGGGATCTTGTGTTCAATGACAGATGTGTCATATGTCTTGATTTCTTCATAGGTCCATGCAAACACATCAGCAAATTCTCTTAATAACTTGGTATATTCGGCCCTTTGTTCTCTGGTCAAACTACTCAACAACTTGACAAACTTAGGCTCCGCCGGTGTGCCAATGTTTCACTTAGCTGTGTCAACATCTTCATCTGAAACCCTACCCTTTATTGCCACATCATTCCCATCAAACAATCTTTCTAAAGGGACTAGTCCCCTCAGAATGTGATTGCTAGGCAGCTGAATAATCTGGTGATTAGCAATTTTATTTGAAAATACCTCAGGGCAGGGGTGACCTTCAAGGTCCGGGTCCTGGTCAATGTGCAACTTAGAAAATTCATCGACAGCCTGCAGAAAATTCTTGATTTCAAAATCGTCTTCGAATACCTTCCAATGTCTAACATTGTTCGGTACAACTGGCCTATATTTTATGTCAACATCATATTTTTTCTTAGGCGACAGAGGGATTCTGAACAGACTCGCCGAAACAACTAAGGAATCAGCCAAAGCATTTTTCTCCCTTGGAATAAAAGAGATGTTGAAAGATGAGAAGAAATTTTCGATCGAGTCCCACACCTCATTCCTGTAGCTCCTGAGCCGATGATGCTTGGCTCGATAAGCATTTCCAACTTGCTGAATAATTAGTTCAGCGTCTCCAAACACTGCTATATCCTCTATCCCCATCTCCTTTGCGGCTCTCAAATCCAGAACTAGAGCTTCATACTCTGCCACATTGTTGGTGGTTTCAAATTCCAGCTTGTATGACAGGGATATAGTCTCTTGAGAAGGTGATATGAAAACCACTCCAGCGCCAGCGCCTTCGCTAGAAGAAGCTCCGTCGAAAAACATTTTCCAAACAGAGGTGGTTGGAGGAGGCATCTTGTGATTAAAAGGGAGTTGTCTTATGACTTGAAAAGGGGCTTCATGAGCATCTGTGATCTGCAATAAACTAGACCCCAAATCAGTGTCCAGTGCAAAGATGGGATGATTGGTGGGGTTTTCTTTGTGACTGGCAATATAGGCTAGCTGGGATTCTCTGTACAACCTCCTGTGTTCCCATCCAAAGACTGGGATAGTAGCATATGTGAGATCCATCTGTAATGTTCCTCCAAGCTTTTTAATCCAAGATCTTGATAGCAACATGCCAAACTTGGGAGGAACGTCGGCCACTACAATGTCCATGACCACACTCTTCATTGGCAGCTGAAAAAGAGAGACCGCCAAGTCTTTGATGACTCCAAGGCATTGCACCCTCCTTGAATCAAAATAGTACATATCATGATAAGCCTTTGTCACTTCCAGTCCCAATTCTTCCATGACTATTTTGGGCATAAGGTTATGGGAAGCCCTTGAATCCATGAGGCAATTATGCATCACTTTATCATGTATGTTCAGGGATGTGTAGAAAGGAGGGGATGAATCATCTCTATCTTCTACCATGGGACCTAGGACGACTGTTGGATTTTCATATTCGAGGTTTATTGAGTCTGTGGAAGGCTGGGGGGGGGGTCAAATTGTAGCAGCTTGGAGAGGGACCTTTTGAAATCTTAATTTTTCACTAGTTCGGATAGGGGTACATGAATTCTAATCCTCTGAACCTCATGCTCAAAACTAAAGGAGGAGAGGGACTTAGGAGCTTCCCTTAACTCGGAGATAGGTTCCTTGGCTGCTGGTGAAGCATTCTGAGTTTTATTTTCTTTAGTAGTGGTTGCTGCAGCGTTAGTGGGCCTTTCCGCTATGAGGGGCTGTTCCTGACTATCGAAATTCCTTCTTTCTTTTTTGACCCGAGGTTGTATATGTTAGGAGTGTTGCTGGCCTTTTCCCCTTTACTCAAATCATTGATTTGAGTATTGATAAGGGATTCTTCATATGCAGATTGAGTCAAATGGGGAAACGAGGAAGTTTCCTCAATGCAGTGGATCTCAGGGTCGAGTTCATCCACCTCCTCCCCTTTTTCATGAGCAACTAGGATATTCTGGAGAGGGGTCTGAATCCTCTGGTCATCCTTGTCTCTGCTTCTTTGTTCCTTTGACAAAGATTGTGGCATATTGTTACCATGCCTCCTGAAACCTCGACTATCAGTATTCTAGGGGTTTCTGTACGTGGGCTTCCCCTCTGACTCCCACTTCTCCATTCTAGCCGAGAGAGATTTCAACACTTTAGTTACCTCATCCATTTGAGGAGGAAGGGGAGAAGAATAGGATGAGGAGGCTTCAACTCTCCTCTTGGGTATGTCTCTGTCAGCCTTACTCCTGAGTCAGTCAACAACCAATATATTAGACTCTACTTCTACGACCATGTCCTGTATGTGCGCCAGAGTGGCTGCTCTCCTTTCCCTCAACAGAAGGCAAAAATTTGGATAAAAAACGCTAGCATAAGTGATCTTCGTAGAAGCTTCTGAGGGCTTAATCTCTGCGGGGATTTTATGATACATCTTATTGAATCTCTTAGAGAAGTCAGAGACATACTCTCCTTCTTTTCTCTTCAAGGACCCGAACTCTGTCATGTAATACATGAAGTCTTTTTTGTCTCCCCATTGTCTCAGAAAGGCGCTATCCAAAGCCTCAATCCCATCTATAGATCCAGGAGGTAGGGATCTAAACCATTTCCTAGCTTCGCCTTCAAGGCTATGGACAAAAATTCTCATCCATACATCTGCATGCATGATAACATGATCATCTGTGAAGCTGTAAAAGGCTTCAAGGTGTTCTTCTACAGCTATGTCCCCTTCAACTGTGAACTTGGGTAGTTGCTTAAGGTATCCATCTATTGGAAGGGTGTTAAGAGGCTGTGGTAACACAAGGGGAGCATACCTAGTAGCTATTATGGCCTCCATTCTGGTCATGGGGGGATTAACTCCTGCCATGGGAATATTAGGTGGAGGAGAACTCAGAGGAGGAGTGTGAACAGGGGATACCGGAAATGAGCTTCCTGGAGGAAAGGAAAACAATGGGGAATACAGAGAGAGAGCTAAGGGACCTGAATGGGCAGACGGTTCTCTCTGTGCAGTAACAGTAACAAGAGGAGGGGTGGTGAAATATTCTGCGGTCTGAGGTCTGCGCCAAGGTATGGCTTCGGGGGAGAGGGGAGTGACAAGGATTTCTCCTTCTAATGCTAGACCAGGAGGAGAAAACTCAACAGGAACACTCCCGAAATTCAGGAAACGAGAAACCTCAGAAACAGGCTTGCTAGGAAGCTGAGAAGAAGAAAATGGAGTTCCTATGGAAGGAGGTGGTGAATTACCTAGTTCAGCGACAGAGCTTTCTCCTTGAGAGGCCTTCCCTTTTCTGATAATCACCTCCAGATCCACTTTAGGCATGGCTAGAGGCAGTTGTGGATGAGACCGCGTGTGTCTGCTGCTGGAAGCCACAACTAACAAAACAGGTTCGCCGCAGTGGAGTCGTCACAATGGAGTCGCCAGGTGCACAATAGAAATCTTCAAGGGTTCTGATGCCTGATGCACCTTCATAATCAGAAGCTTAATGTCGTTCAATCCTAGGGAATATTTTCAAATTCATCCCCGACAACGGCACCATAAATGTTAGCGTTGGAAGTCAATCCTGGATTGCAGAAGGAGCAGAACCCGACGCTCATCAGTTTTATGTCACGAATAATTTAATGGGGTGATCAAATGGATAAAGACTCAAGAAGATATCACTCTAACTCAGAAAACCGGGCTGGAATGTAGAAAAACAAAGGAGGGCTTGATCTAACTTCAGTCAGTGAGTTGATAGTAAAATGAGCAGGTTGAAGACTTAGTGAGATGAGTGAGCAAGACTGCTTTGGGCATCAGGGCTTTCAGCAGCTTGAGGAGGAAAAAATTAGAATACAAGATCCTCTTGTTTCAGAGTTTCTAGGAATTGAAGGGTGACTTGACTGGATCTTCCAATTCCAAATCATTCAACGTTGAGAAAATACAAGCACTGATTAGAAACGATACAACTATTACAGTGATCCAACATACATCATCCTATAATAGTCGCAACTCGATTGGATCCTTCAATTCCAAGATGTTCTAACACAGTGTACACAGAGAGGTGGAAAGAGGCTGACATTCATAAGGCAAGAAGTCTCAAGTGCCACTACATAACCAGAGCAACCAATGCTTCATCAAAACTTTACAATCTGGAGCTAAACTCAACCATCGATCTTACAAAAATAGAAAAACTGAGTACATATACTCAGAAAAATTCGCCCAATAGAGGTGTGCTTGGACCTCCAAGGCATGGCATCTCTTCAGTCAAACCTGGACGTAATTCTTTGTTAGACGCTGCCTTAACTCAACATGGCGCTTGCAGGGGGGACCTGCACGCAAGGTTACCATGGGCTGATTGCTCCAGGTCTCCCATACCTTCCATTTATGGCTCGAGCTGAGATTTTCATTAACTGCTTCCCCAGGGAGTGGCCGAGACGATATGCTCAAGAGCTTCGACACTTCGTGTCCAATGGATGGGAAAGAGCTAGTCCTTACTCTTGAAAGTCACAATGCACGAAAAGGCGATAGAGCCTAATCACGCACGACATGTCCCTGCGGGATGGACGACTGAGATCACTTTCAGAAATACTGTGGGCCCGAGTCCTGAATGCTTTTAGCGCTTCACGTCTCGCAGCTGTGAGGAGGCTGCTCCTTGTGCTTCGAAGTTACGAGAGGCAAGGAGGCGATGGAGTCTATTCGCTCCCCATGTGTTCCTCTTTGATGGATGGTCCTGATCACCTTGGCAAGACTGGTTGTCCATGGTCCTGGACACCTTCGGCACTTCGCATCTCACGGCTGGGAGGAGGCTGATCCTCGCTCTTCAAAGTCATGAAGGGCAAAGTGGCGATGTAGCTCGATCACATTCCACGTACTCCTCCGGGATCGATGGTTGAGATATTTTTGGTGATATATAAGTGCTATCCATTGTGCTAATCCTGGCATAACTCTGCTAACCGCGATTACCTGCCGATCGTCGATCTTCTCTATAGATGGATCTTGGTCGTTGAATCCCAGATCGCCCATCTGCTAACACTTAAGTCCGAAATGGACTTCTTCTGCATGCTACGCTTGGCATTCATGCCCGCAAATGAATAAAATGCATTTGATGGGTTCTTTAAGCCCCATTTCTTTGTGTTTATGCCACGAGCTCGAATCTTGGAGAGAAAACACCCCCTTGCAAGAATTTTTGCTAACAGGCGGGTTCACGAAATCTCCAATTCCTAGTCGTTGTTTCCTGTGCCCGCCACCTTCGCACTTCTTTCCAAGTATGCAATAACTGAGGTTTAATGCTAACAAATCACCATGAAACAACCGTAAATATTGTCATTAATGAGTAAAATCCCCGAGGAGATAGTCACATTGACTATCCCTACACAACTTGTCCATAAACATGCATAAAATATCTTGCCAAATCTATTACAAATTTCAATATATTAGAGAAAACGAGTCCAACAGGCCGTTTCCCTATTCCATACTTAGCCACTTTTTCGATTGCGGGTTCCCTGGCAGGCGAGCTCAAGATTGCGCTTCCATTGGTCTGCGACCTACAAACAACACCCATAATTCCGCGATATACAAATTGACCGTTGGACTTCCTCATCATGCCCTCTTCCGTTTTACGCGTTTTGCAATCAAAATTTTCGAGATATACAATTTGACCGTCGGGCCCTCACCTCTCCCACGTATCACTTGTAGCCCTATTTTGAATCCCGTCTGACTGCTTTTCATACTTAGCCATTCCTTAATTGCTCTTCCCCATCCTCGCCACTCTTGCACTTGTTTCTAAATATGCAATTAGTAAGCTTTTATGCTAACAACTCATCTTGCAGGAACCAGAAAGATTGTCATTGATGAGCAAAAGAATCGAGGAGATCTCCCATTAATACACATTAAACCAAGATATGCAGAGTGTTATATTAACCCTTCCGAGTGATCATTTCAAACATCATGGAATTTCTTTTACGGTTCGTTGAGTTGGCGGGTTCACAAAACCTCCAATCCTTAATTGCTCTTCGCCATACCTGCCACCTTCTTACTTCTAAGTATGAAATTACTAAGCTTTAATTCTAACAAATAGTCATGCAACAACCGTAGAGATTGTCATTAATGAGTGAAAGGCTTGAGTAGATCTCCCATTCACACACATTGGACCAAGATTTGTGGAGGGTTATATTATCCCCTCCAACTATTCATTTCAAGTATCGTCTGGAGAAAACAGAGGTTCTCGTAAACTTATGGCATCAACTCGACAACAATTTTGTGGAGATACAGTGAACATCTTCGGGCGTGAGGACCAGAACTTCCAGTTTTCCAGGGCATACTCTTACTACTAATCCCCTTTCGCCCAGAACAAAGTAATTTGGACCTCTGGAATTGCTCGTGCAGGTTGTTTCCCTGAAGTTTTTGACTATAAGGAGGTGGTTTCTTGGTGCGCCGAGAGATATATTTCAGGCCTAAGAATTATTCCACTACGGGACCACTCTCCTGTTTCTTTGATACCTCAGGTCTTCCACAAAATGTTAAGATTGTTAGAGCCAACATTGAACTTCAGAGGACAAGACTGCAAGCAATTCCCAAAATATAATGATAACGGGTTGGACCTCTTGCCCGAGTTCCTGGAAGACCTGATGACAGTTCCTGAAGATATCACAAGCTTGCACGCTAGTTCATTTAGAAATCCATTCCAGGAAATTGCCTGGTTGTTTACAAGAATAAGGAGACAAGAATCCACAACAAGTATTTCCTGCACGATTCTTTATATTTTGTATTTCATAGTCAAGGAACAAGCAATTTTTAATTGGGGGAAGCTAATTTCCATTGAAATCTATTCCCAATTGTCATGATTAAAAGAGGAGAAGAAATTTTATATGTCATCCTACTTGGTTTTCACGATAACGCATTGTTGTCCGTTTCCAAAACCGTCCGTGTCCAAGAAGGTAAACTGTGAATTCGACATAGTAGCCTTATGGTACCAGGCCTTGTGGAGGCACAAGGCCTCCCATTGTTTTTATGAGCTTTTTAATGACTTTCTCTTAGTTTTCAAAGATTTATTGTTAGGAAAGGATGCTCCTCGCATGTCTGGCCACACAAACAAGTTTTTGGACAGGAAGGGGACACTTGAACAGATAGAGAATTACAGTGTAATAATGATTTTTGGCTCCAAGGAAAATCCTGCTTTCCTTCCATGTCACATTAAAAAAATAATGTTTGTTACAAAAATAGCAAGGCAATACAAATACTGGTTGAAATTATTCCATGAGGAGAAAAAAATTGTTCATTCCTCTGCCTTGGAAAGTTGGGGACTTCGTGTTCAGGAATGTCAACAAAATTGACAAATTCACAGACCATTTCAACAACGTGAACCTAAGATATGCTGAAAGGCTAAGAGGGTTCAACCCTAATGGTATTTTTTAGGACATTTAATAGTAGTTGGCTTCAACAATTATTTTATCTAGACATGCCTGAACGAAGACATAGACAATGATGACAACACTCATGCTTCTGACACTGGTGACCTAGAGACATTGCAAAGCACCACTGAATTGTACAAACAACAGGGAAAAGGCCCTAGTGAGAAGAGTGTTCAATCCCCAGCTACCACTCCCAAGAGTACGACATCCTGGAGCATCGCTCCAATGACCCACCCCAGTAAGAAAGCAACCCAAAATTCTTCAAACGAAGGAGGAGATAAGAACCATCCTCGCGGTAAAATTGATATTTCTCACAAGCTTCCCGTGAGGAAGAAGAGAAAAAACGTTGTAGGGCAAGTAAAAGAGCCCGAAATTGAAAGTGAAGACATGGAACTTGAGACTGATCTAGATAGAATATTCCCTAATGTTGATCAGACCAACGATGCGATCCACCATAGTCCCCCAATGGAAATAGTTGAGACCGATTTTTTTTACGAATATGAATCCTTTGTATTCCAGAGCGCTGGTTTTGACAGTGAGTCTAGAAATTTAATTATTGAAAAGAGAGATGTAAGAAATAAGAACATGCAACCGTCCCAAATCTCCTGAATTCACTGAGCAACCAAAGATGCTCTTGATGATTCCATTGGAGGCATTGAGGCCAAGAATTCCAGACTGAAGGACCGACTCAAGAAATTGGATGAAGCTTTGATTCCTATCCCATTGCTTTCTAGTCCTTTAGCAATAACCATGCCTTCCACCCCTGCAACCAAGTTAAAAGGATCCTCCAACCTCCTCGCATCGTGTAGAGGCTATGTGGACAAGAATATCAAGAAAAGAATGGAGCTGATTACTCAGGCTTGGGAAACATCAGAAAGTATGGCTTCCCTTGGAGTGAGCTCACATACTTTGCATGAACTTTTACAGGTGGATTTAAAAAATGAAGAACATTTCTATATAGAGACGACCATCCCTTTTGGCATCCATGTCAACAACATGACAGATATGAGAAGAAGACAAGAATATCTCCCCTCCCCAAACCAGATCACTCAATTAAATGTATGCTGGAAAGAGAAAGTGAAGAACTTGCATCTCATTGTCCAATCATGTGAATAAGCCATATCAAAGAAAGAAGAATTATTCAGAAAACTGACCAAAATAGACTTAGCCGGAAGTAACAACGAGGTCCAAGACCCCAACTTAATCGTCAACTCCTTTCCCTTAACCAAGCAAGCCTTCGATGAACAAGTTGATATTTTTAAGTGGTTGTCTTTAGAAAAGTTTTACAACATCCTTGAATATGGTGAAGATGATGTGGACAACAACCTAGTGGAATATTCGATACAAAATGAAGAAATTGATCAGGCTCTGCATAATCTTTCTATCGATCTAAGGGAATTAGAAAATGATATTTTCAACATAAAAATCTAGGATGAGATCAACGTGGCCCCCATGAGAGGCTGCATTGAAGAATGGCTCCAAAGGGCAATCAACAAGCTCACTGATGAAGGGAAACAAGAAGTTGGCACGATTTCAGTAGCCATCGACGACAACAATAAAAAGGCATCAATAAGAAAATAGAAAAGGGGGAGATATATACCATCACTGTAAGTCTATATTGATCACATCCTACTTTGTTTATCAATCCAGCTATTCCAGAAATGTCTAACCAAAGACTGATAACTTCCAATTTCTTCTTTTCAGGTCTTGCTCTCTACCGTCGCTCACTTCTTCTTTCTACAGTCCAATTTCTTGTACTTATTTATTTTATGGTCCGTAGGAGCCCCAATCTCAGTCTATATGAAAAACACATTTAAATTTCCAAGAATATGTAGCAAACAATATTATTTTTTGATATATTTCAAAGAAAACTATTTTTTTTTAAATGTAAAATTAGTTCTCTTTATGCATGTCGGTCATCGTTTTTTTTTTCATGTGATCATAAATTTTTATCTTCAACTATGCTGAATGTCAAGATATTGAGTTTATTTAATTTGAATGTTTAATGTGTGTGATTCCTGGTCATATTTTCCAGGAACCTTTATTTAAAAAAAACAAACAAACAAACAAACAAACAAAAAAACAAACAAACCATTTTCTATCGTTTTGTATTGCTTCAAGTCACTGTGACGGATATTATCTAAGTCCCACATTTGAACTATACACGCCACATGAAAAACTTATAGAGGAGTACCACATCTATAAGAATGCAGTAGAATTTAAAAAAATATATTTTTGTTTCTTTGCCACCGCATATAACTTTATCTATCCTAACACATATAGAGACACACAAGCCAAATGATCTATTTAAAGAAGTGACTATGAAATTTGTACTTAAATCTAACCAATTGGAAGTATACATAAATCATTATGAATGAATTTCATAAATACATTGAAGAGATAAAACATACAAGGTAGGATAAAAAATTTCGACCATGGCAAGTCAGACTTTGTCTGGTGTACTACTGGTAAAAATAAAAGAAAGCTAGATTATGCAAAACACAATATAATTATAATGAAAATATTTCCAAAAAGTAAATGGTTTCAATGCCACAATTTCTCTAGGACCCACGTGTCATTTTCTGCATTGATACAACCTGTACTTCATGCTGCTTTCCACGTGTCCATTGCAATTTCCATTTTCCTCCGCTACTTATTCCCCCATCCTTCTGCATTTATTCCCATTCCAACCCGGCAGGGACTACACTGCCATGCAACACTTGTTAATGAGTGTTATTGGACATTTTAAACTCATATAGAGGTGAGTCATTAATATCAACTATTTTAACTATGGATAATTAAAAACTTTGTTGATAATAATTTACATAACAAATGNATTACCTGTCACGAGCAAAAAATATAGTATCATCCCGAGTTTAAGTTGCTGGAGTGCTGAGTTGACTCAAAAGGAAACCAACTCAGACTGACATACAAACTAGTTATAATAGGGAAAATTAGACATATTCGCTGGAATCGCCCCGTGGGGAAACTGATTTGGCCTATCCAAGAATTCAAACTGAATATTAAACTGTATATATATATATAAAACTGATATGATGACCTAGGAAATTCCTATCAACTAACAAACACACAGAAAAGACATTACCAAACACCAACAACCTAAGCCGAACATTCCATAAACTACTGACAATTGTCAAAAGAAAGCATGCATGCATACACCTATACACCTGCCGACTGTCATGGTGTCTAGTGGGAATGCATGCCCTCGGTTTCCGCTGCTCATGTGCCATGCATGGTGTTGTTCTTGTCCTTGACCTCCTGTGCTCCTCCAACCATGCACTGCTCATCATTCCCCTGGAATTCTGGAACAAGAACAACCCCTGGAGATGCAGGGGCATTGAGGCCCGAGTCTGAAGGATGTAGGGAATGAAGTAGATTCAAGAGAAAAGATTCAATTTGCTTTGCTCATTGGTCCAAGTGCTCTAGTCTAAACTAGAGGTGTCACACACCCACTACGACATAATAAACTTTTCGCTTTTCCTCAAGGGATAGAATCCCTGAATTCCTACGGGGGCCTAGCGCAGGCTAGCTCTTCCCTTATCCACCTCCATGTGATCATTGGTTATGACCACAGGCCAAGCCAAGAGGCGCCTTTCGCATTTCGCGACTCAACGATGCAAGAGAGTCAAGTATTTCAACTCTTTAAACCCCAAAATGCCGAAATGCCGAACCCCGAAAGGGCTGGCGAGTGACAAGCTCCCCACTTGGGTCTTGTCCACATGACCTTGTTCCATGACCACACGCTAAATCGACAAAGCACTTATCGACTTTTCGTAATTCGGGGAATTGCGATGCAATGTCTCTTCCTCTCCCTTTCAAATCCCTGAAACTCCAAAATCTCTGAAGTTCCCCTCCAAAGGAAGATCAACGGCTATAAGCCTCCCCTGATCTGACGGTCCTGACCGTATCGGGATTTTGGTAATCGGTAGTTCGAAATGCAAGAGAGTCAAGTCTTACGACTCTTCAAACCTCGAAACCCGATAGTCGAGTTCTTGTATGAGATCCAATGTCTCTCGATGTCTTGGATCCAACGGTTCAAATCTTTTTGGAGTTTCGTGAATCGAGATTTCACGATGCAACGACTCCAAAACTCTTGTCACTCCAATCCCCAAATCCCGATATGGGGATTCATGTAGGAGATCAACGATCCTATAGGATTTGGATCCAATGGTCCACAGGATTTCAGAGCTTTCCCTGAACTTTGACCACTCACCACGCGTCTCCTCCGATGGACAATCTAGATCCTTTCGGGACTCCTCCTTTCTGCCACAGAGCACATCGGGGTTTTGGGATTTCG
Organism: Picea sitchensis; assembly: GCA_010110895.2. Taxonomy (NCBI): domain Eukaryota; kingdom Viridiplantae; phylum Streptophyta; class Pinopsida; order Pinales; family Pinaceae; genus Picea; species Picea sitchensis. The sequence goes on along the minus strand of SNQJ01S0000677.1, from coordinate 8,020 downwards.
CGACTTGCGAAGACAAGGGTTCTTTCCCTTTGGTTTCCCAAGTGTCGAAACGCCAAAATTTCGACCGACAACCACGTGTCCCTTCGATGGAAGACTGCGACCTTTACCCAAGATCAACTGTTATGATCTTTTTAGGATGATCAATGGTCACGATCAAATCCCAGCCTTCTCAAACTTATTCACATTTAAACTGATTCGAGGTTTCATTTACCGAGATTTCGCAACTTGCGAAGACAAGGGTTCTTGCCCTTTGGTCTCCCGGGAACCGAAATGCCGACCGACAGCCACGTGTCCTCTACAAATGGACGGTCTAGGTAACTCCCATGGATCCTGGGATCTACGGTCTCGATTCCTCCGCTACTTGCGAAGGCTAAAAAGGGTCGAGGAATTAATGCCTACGTTCCTTCTTGCAATCTAACGGTCGCGACTGACCTCAGATATTCCGACAGGATCTCGTCCGTCAATTGATACTTATCTACACTTTAAACAATTTCAGGGTTTCGGTTGTCGGGATTTCATGACTTGCGATGACCATGGTTCTTTCCCTTTTATTCCCCGGGTGCTGAAACACCGAAACGCTTACCGACCTCCACGTGCCCTTATGAATGAACGGTTCAGGTACTCTCATGGACCTTTGGATCTATGGTCCAATTTCTTCGCTACTCACGAAGATGAAAAAAAAAGAGGTTGAGGCATTTAACGCCCTCATTTCTTCCTCCAATCTAAGGGTCGTGACTGACCGCAGATCTTCCGACAGAATCTCGTTCGTTGTTCGATGCTTATCCACAAGCTGTCATTTCGAGATTTCGCAAGTCGGGGTTTCGGGACTTGCGAGTGCAAGGGAACTCACCCTTGGGTATTTCGGTTACCGAAATGCCGAAATGTTGAGGTCTATGAGGACCATTCTCCCTTGTGCAAGGTTTTAAGACTTAAACTATAGCATCCTCCTTCGGGTCCTCAGGTAATTTACACCAGGTTTTGAAGGCCAGAATGGAAGGTCTTCTTGAAGGTAAGGAGGTGGTCTCGAAAGTGTGCCTTCATGAGGAAATCTATCCAAGGCATCAGGTAGGACAAACACAGGAACAAATCTCCCGAGAGCAGACTTGAAAATCTGTATTAGTTCATCATATATATATATATATATATATAAACATAAGCCATACGTGGCCTTTCCAATAAAAACATGCAGCCATCATTTCTGATCAAAACACCATGCAGACAGTGTTATACTGATACCATTCATAATTGCACAGATTATGAACATGCATGTCAGCGTATAAATTTCAAGATACAAGATATAACACTTATCAGAAAAACATCATGTGATGCAACTGTTGAGAGGGGTGCTCGTTTCCTTCCAATCGTAGGCTCAACGACTCCCAA
>SNQJ01S0000676.1:226855-241937 GCA_010110895.2 Picea sitchensis | reverse complement strand
GCAAAATAAGAAGTCGGCCCCAACAGTTATTATTGAGACCCAGAAATATAATAAAGGTGGGTTTACCCACCCAGAGTGAGAGGTCGGCCCTGCCAGTGAAGACCCTTCACACGTGCCAGTCCTGTATATATAGAGAGGCTAGCGCCTCACTTTATCACACAACTCACTTGCTCAGTTTGAGAGACAAGTTCCGATCTGTTACCGGCAAAAGAGAGAGGGAGAAGAGTGGCTCATCTTTTGGAGAGGACTATCTGTACTGGTTTGAGTTATCTCTTCACATTGTATTGGCAATTTATGATAAGGAAGGTTTTGCTGGGTTTTCTTCCCCTAGAGAGTTTCCCAGGATAAATGTTATCTCTCTTGTAAATGTGTATTTCTCAGTGATCTTTTTCTTATGTTGCTCTTATCTATTGAAATGCAAAGAACTATAATAATGGCATAAAACATTAACAATTTCGACCCTCCTTGGTTGTTGTACGGCTTGGTAATTACCCTGTCAAACAAGTAAGTGCTCAAAGACATTATGCGACTTTCCATGCTTGGATATGGGAGGGTTGACGAGGTGTCTTATTGGGTAGATCTTTCCTAGGTCAAGGAGTGTTTCCCAAGTGATCCCTCTCTAAGCCATGTAATGTGGATGAAGTGGTTAAGGATCAAGACTCGTTGGGCATGCGGTTCATGACATACAAGGAGTTGTAGTGTCTCATTCATGGGTGCCTTTGTAGAGGGTGTGTGGCACCTTTGTTTGCAATGCACTTCTTCCAATCCCATCCTCTTGCCATTCTTTGTTTCCTTCATGTTTTAAAAGACGAGTTGAAGGCCGCTTCCCTGGCATGGTGTGCAGATAATGACAGTGTCACTCACAAATACCTTGTGGAAATGAGAAGGATGGCTCGTGATGAGACCCCCTTTCTCTCAGCCATGCAACTGAGAGCCATTACCCTGGCTTGGTGACCAGATGATGGTAATGTCATACCGCTACATACCCATGATCATGATAGGCCGACTCGTGATGAGACCTCCTATCCTCCAACTAACCCCCTAAGCACTCTATCATTTATTCTTGTGGGTCCCCCTCTTCTTACAGATAAGTGTTTCATTGCTTTCTTGGGGGGTCCCTCGATGAAGCATCTGGAAGGTTTATAAGTAGGATTTTATCTTTTACCCAACAACAATACCTCTGGGCCTTCAGCCTCTTCTTCCCATAGAATGAGGGACAACCCCTTCTTGGGTCAATACACCCTAAAATCCCAAGAGGCAAGGAAATGGGGGGGTTAAGTGATGAAAAGTGGTAAGTATGGTTGGGAACGATACGATGGCTCTTCAAGGGAGTTCCTAGTAGAAAACCCATTCCTGAGGAAGACCACTTACTAGGGCACAATGTCAACCACCAAGGTGAAACAGAGCAAAAGGCATAATGTACAAGCATATGTCATGCAATCTAAAGTAGTCTAAGATACAACATACTCAAAATGCCTCAAATATTGAAATGACACTCACCATAATACCTGACTTGTACCTCATGGAGCAAGGCCTAGTGCCTCTCGGAAGCCAGCTGGTGTGGTAGATGCCATCTGAAAATCCTGACCTCTTTGGTGGTGAGAAGGGTCTCTATCTGTGCAAGTGGATATTGTTGGTCATGTAGTCTCTCGACACTCCATATCTGCAACCTGAGGGCCTCAAGACATGATCTCCTTAGTTATTCCACAAAATGGGGATAACAGAGTTGTCATAAATACTTGCTAATAACACTCTCTTACAACCCTCATTTATCATCAAAATCTTGGTCTAAACATTGGAACATTGGGTGCTAATCACAAGCTTTATTTTCCAAGATCATATACTTGATTTTGATGGTTTTAATTTGCAATTGTCATAACATTCTCATTGCTGATATATAATTGTTACTGTTGCAATTTTGGGACAGCAAGCATAACTTGTTTCCCTCTTGTTCTAGAGCTTATTTTCATCATACAATGTCTCGGTTTTGGTGGTCTAACATTGGTTTTGTAGGTAATCTCCATTGCCAACTTTTACTTGACCGATACTCAACCTCCATCAAGCTCCTAGAACCTTTAATTGTGACCTATAGGGGTGCTTCATTATTCTCCTTGGCTTCTCCCTTGCAACCCCCCTAGGGTCGTCGGGAAGCCTCCCTTGTGTTGGACTTATCCATCACTAAAACCAGGGGGATATCTATTGAGGTGGCAGTGATAGGTGTCTCCAGTTGTGTCACACACTTGTTGCTTGGGTTGGGCTTTGCCCAAACAACAATCTGTACAATAATAGCGTACTAGCACACCTAATAGATTCCTTTGATGGCCCTTCCATACCTAAACTTTGCCAAATTACATAAGTCTTGAGCTTATGTGTAGCTTGAAGGGGATACCCAATGAGAGTTGTTCATTTGGCTTTTGTATTAATAGATGGCTTACTTTGTATGCTTCTAAGGACTATTGCCCCTTGTGATTGTTGGTTTTACTTGATTCCATGGTTTTGACTGACTTGGATGCACCTGACTTGGTCTCTGGAGGACGTCCCTCTAATTTCACCCAAGACGTTGTGCACTTCATGCAGGACATGGCATGAGTGATGCAGAGTGTTGAGTCAGTTGATCATTTGGCACCCTTCGATACATGTTCTCACACCTCTTAGACCCTAAACAATTGATATATGAGCTTTTACTTTGCAAATTCAATCATGCCAACATACAAATGGGCAAGAAGCCCAGGCCTCGGGGCATTGTACTGAGAGGTTATTAGGTATTGAATGGAGGATGTTGCACTAGCACATGATTGGATACCATGCAAAGATGAAGTGCACCTTTATTCCACCTTGGTCGCTTGTCTTCTCACCTTGGTCGTTGAGCATATGGATGATAACGTCATGGATTGGGGCTTGCTTGCCATTGGGGCACCACTTTGATGAGTTGGGGTTTTGATGATAAGTACTGACTTGTGATGAGGAGAGATCATTTTCCACCATGCTTGGCACCTTGATGACGAGACGTGGCCTTTGGGGGCTTGTTACACCTTCTTGGAGCATGACGTTACCCACACTTGTGGTTCCGGAGAGCTTATTATGATGTTTAAGTATGATTTATTATTATTAGAGGCTACTTGAGGGTCAGCCTCACTTGTATCATGGATTCATTGTTGTTTTAGGCATTATCGTGGACAAAGCTCTTGGTTAGCCGCATATATAATGGCTAACACTTCATTTTGTAAACTCATCATCACAACTCACATTTTGTAACCAGGATTCGCATCCAGATACAAATCCACCAATTTTTTGAAAAGCCAGGATCTAGATACAACGAGGAAACGGCAAGTACAAAGAATATAAATATATTTTTTTGTAATTTTTAAAAATAAAAATTATATAACAATTACAAATTATTAATATATAACTTATATATATTTGTAATATATAATACTTGTATAAAATAACTAATATATTAGATAAATAAAATTAAAATTAAAGTATTACATATAAATATTAAACATTAATTATTTATACAAATTAAATTAATAATATTATGGATGTTGTCCCCGAGGTGTAGGACAGTCGGTGACGGAGTGTGTTGTTAAGCCACTCTGTGATGTTAAAGTCACTGGTTCGAAACTTGCGGGGACAAAAAATCCAACCATGTTAAGGGTTGGTGTGGCTCAGGCCGGGTGCGATCCCCAGGTGATTTTGACAGCTTAGATGCCCCTGAGTCGCGGTTTCTCAAGCCACAGGTTAATCGCGTAGCCAACAGGGCCCGCACAAATTAACAAACAAAAAAATAATATTATGGATGTTTATGAATATTAAATAATTAATGATTAATATAAATTATAACATTATAACAATAATTATTAATTATTATTAACTATTATAAATTATTAACTATTAAAAATTATAACATTAACTATTAGAAATTATAACATAAAATAGGTAGGAGATCGGGCAAGGCTACGCCAAAAAGGTGTGGTTGGATAGGCGGGATAGTGATCACTTTTTAGGGAAGAAAATAGGGCATGGTCGTCGACCCTATCTGTTTTCACCATTCTGTCAACCATTTAACCATATTGTGAGAGAAAAGTTTGGGCACCTATTTCCCCGACGATTCAATATTAAAATAGACTTGGGTTGGCCGAAAATAAATCGTGCATGCGTCGACCCATTCTCCTAGATAAGAAAAAAAACTAAACTCTAAACTCGCGCCTGCATCGACCTGTTCTCCTCTATAAGGAAAATACTTGAACTCGCATTGCGTCGACCGACAAATAGGGAAAATACAGTACACTACGGATCCCGAGGAATCTGAATCTGTATCCAATTAGGGGATCTGCGGATCCAGCCCCCAGGCCCCACGGATCTGGTAACATGGCATTTTTGTGACATCTCTTCTCTAGAAAAGTTCGCTCTATCTCTCTTTTTCGCTATGGATGTTTTATGCGCAAGTTTTGAAGGATAATTGTGGATGCTTCTTGTTTGGTGGATGAATCAAGCTAGGGTTTCTCTATTCGCAACGACTTGTCTTAGTAAGTGATCTCTTTCAAGTTTGATGCTATGTTCATGGTATGATATGGTGGTTGCTCTATTAGATTGGTAATTGTTGCAGGTTACCTTGTATGAAGGTTCTTGTTTTCCAGAAACCCTAGGTGGGATTAATATTGGTTATCCTGCTCCTCTTTTTCAATCTATCTTGACTTGTTAGACGAATCAAGGTTTGCATTAAGGGTTAGGAGTGGCTATCCCCTTAAGGTTTTCCTTCGCTAGGGTTTAGTTCTAGGGGTTAGGACTCAGGAGTGGTTATCCCCCTAGGGTTTAAAACCTAGTTCTCTTGTTTATCCTAGCTAGGCAACTTGGAAAGGAGTAGACGTCCTAGGCCTATGAGGGTATAGCCCTAGGGTTTGTTCCCTCACCCTGTCTGGTCTCCTAACTTGATCTTCAAGTTGTGCATGACTTGCACTAGTCTTGAGCTTGAAAACTGATACAAAACATCAAACTCTCTCTCTCTCTCTCTCTCTCTCTCTCTCTCAAAGCAACTTGACAACTAATTATCTAACCGCACTCTCAAACTAATCCTAACTCAACACTAGGAAAACTAAGTGCATTTAATGTTGTTGTTGTAAACATTTACTACAGCCATTAGGGATTGAAGATATTGTTGAATACTCACTTAGTATCGGGGTAAAACTTGCTCAAAAATATTGTTTGATAATTGGATGTTGATCTACTCATTGTTGCACATGTCCCCATGTTGGAGCCAGATGTTACCACCCCATGCCTAGGGGTAAATAAAGAAAATCATGTCTCATGGATCGCAATGGAGACAATGATCCCAACCATGAGGATGATCAACATGTCCTCATATGGTAGCCCAACAACCCCCCACAAATGCCTCTTACAACTATAGATCAACCAAGCTCATTACCCCATGCCTTGGGGTAAATAGAGAAAATCATGTCTCATGGCCCGCAATGGAGACAATGATCCCAACCATGAGGATGATCGAGGGTGATCAACATGTCCACAGATGGTAGCCCAACAACCCCCCACAAATGCCTTTTACAACTATAGATCAACCAAGCTCATTACATCCAGACAACTCAGTGTATGGGACATGGTAAGCCAGCGTCGCCATGAGGTATGTTAGTCCTTCTTTCATGCAAAGTGTTGTGCTTCATTTGTTGGGCATGTGGACGAGGATCATTGGTTGAAGTTGGATAATAGATCACTAGCTTGGGAAGCTGTGTTTGTTCCCTTGTTTCACCTTGGTGGTCAACTTTGGTGCCCTAGTCCCGTGTTTTCACCGCCCAATGAAAAAGGGTATTGCTTGGGTGGGCCTCATAAGGGTAACGTTTCGTTCCCCACCATACTTAAAACTTTCCATATTGGAGCTTATCACAGTGTACAAAACTTCGATAATGGGCCATAGTCCATTCTCTCATGAGAATAAGGGATTGAAGGCCCAGAGGTTGATGCAGCTGCTATATGTATGTTATGTAAGAAAGATAAAGGCCACCTATAAAAGCCACGGGCCAGCTTGAGCTCTACCCCCTCTAATGGTAATCGCCCCTTGTCCTGATGCACTGAATGCACACTTATAACAGGAGCATAGCCCAGTAAGAAAATCAAAGAATAAAGCTTGAAGCCTATAAAGGGGACTTGCAAAATAAAGAATGGGTATCAAAAGGCAATTAAGGGGTTTGGAATGCAAAAAGTGGCGAGGAAAGGTTATCTCAAGCAGCAAGCGCTCCCTCTACAAAGGCGCTCATAGAAATGGATTTAATGACACACTAGGCCATGAAGTAAGCCCAAATTCATACCACTATCACACTTACTCTTGAAGAGTTTCTTTATTTCACCGTTAGACTCAAGACCTATCCCTCTACCTGGGTCTTTTCTTTCACTATCTTGGTTGGCACACCAAATAGGGTTGGATGAAGGCCCTCCCCTATTCAAACTTGCCAACTCACATGTGCTCTTTTGCTCTTGGGTTGGTGTGATGCTTGAAGGGAATACTAAGGCGAATTGTTTACATGACTCAAGGACTAATATTTCTTATGAACATTGGTTTACCTTGTTTTATATTCTGCTTTGTTTTGGATGGCCCTGGCATGGTTCTTTGAGGGACATCCTAGGTTTTCACCTAGGAAGTTGTGCCCTTATTGCAAGACTTCGACATGTGTGGTGTAGAGCAGTGGGTCACCCAGTGACTTGCCACCTTTCAGGACGTTGTGCCCTTATTGCAAGACTTCGGCATGTGTGATGTAGAGTAGTGGGTCACCCAGTGACTTGCGACCTTTCGACATGAGCTGTCATAGCTTCAGAGCATTGGATGATGGATAGATGGGCCTGGTTTTAGCAGATTCGGTCATGATGGCACACAAATGGGCTAAAAGCCCACATGCTCGGCAATGTACCCTAGGGCTTATTACTCACTTGATGGAGGACGTTGCAGTAGCTGACAGTCGGACACCATCCAGAGACGAGATGCAGCGTTCTCCACCTTGGACGCAGCCCCCTAGACCCTTGACGTTGGCCCCCTAATATTGACGTCACCTTCTAGGGTTTATCAAGATGGGGTTTGATGACACTTGGTTCACCACTGATGATAGAGCATGACCATGGACAATTAGATGCACCTTTTGCCATCATTGCACCTTGAGATGTTTCCATGTGGCCTTGGAAGGCCCTCTCCTAGCCTTTGGAGGCTTGACATCACCACACGTGTGGCATTTATGATGTTTTATTTGCATTTTATCATTTTGTAGAGGCTACTTGAGGGGTTGACCCCACTTATTATTGAATTTTCACTTATTATGTGGACAAATGCACTAGGTTTGCCTTGTAAAAAGAGGCTAGCACAAGCATTTATTCAAATCATCACTTCCCTCACACTTGTGTGGGGTAACACCTTTAAAATTTTCACTATTTTCTATTCTCTTGGCTCTTTTCTCTCATGCGCTGGCCTTAGAGAAGAATTTTTTGTGGATGTGTTGCTCTCTTGGATGGACATTTTCTGCAATTAAGGTTTTGATGCTCTTGGTACTTGGAGGAAGTAAGTAATTTTTCGCAATTCTATGTTTCTAGTTGATGTTCAAGGTTAAATTACTATCTTGTTGCAAGTATTCTTGTTTTATTGAAACCCTAAAAGGAAGACGTAAGTGTTTCTCTTCCTCGCAAAGTCTTTATTCTCCAAGCTTGTGAAGCATCCTTGCTAGGGCTAAAAGCCTAAGGCCCAAAAGTGCTTGCACTTTAAGGTTTTAACCCTAGACTTTGATCCTTGACCTAAGTGAATCTAGGAGAAGGGAAAAACAGCACCTGGGAGTCGGGACCCAAGAGTGTTTGCACCCTAGGCACCTTCTTCCTCGAAGTCTAAACTCTAAGGCCCAAGTGTGTTTGCACATTAGGGTTTAGACTTTGCATCTCTTGTTTCATCTAGATCAATGTTCAAGCTAATGCATTTGAGATTCATATGCCCTAGACAACAACGGCACTAATCTAGAGGTGCACTTGTAATTAAAGTAGTTGTTAAAATCAATTTTTTCACTCTCTCAAACATCCTACTAACATTACTAACCCTAACCATAGCAAACTTTCAATATTTATTGTTGTTGTTACAAAAGTTTGCTACAGCCACTGAAAACTACATTAAATTGCTGCATACATCCATTTATAAGTGGCTTAACTTGTTCAGAAATTACTTCTAGCAATTGGATAATAATATACTTGTTTAATGCTTACTTTTTATGGTGAATAGCTACATTTCTGAACACTTTATCTTGCTGCTGTTGCAAAAGATCTAATTGCTGTTATAAACCTAGTTTATTGCTGTAATTTGAAACAGCCATATCATGTATTACTGGTCTAGTGTCTAAAGGGCTATTTTCGAAATCTATAACTTGATAATTGTCTATAATTTTCTGCAAGTTGTTTATTGTCTCATACAGGTACAACAATTATCTCGTTATCCTATAATCCCTCTCCTAGACCTAGACCTAACTAACAGGTGACCAAGATAGTGGGGCAGTAGGCTTGGCTAATTCTTGCTATTTAATCGCTTGAGGTCACTAGGGAAGCCTTCCTTATGGTGGACCTCTTTCATCGCTAAAACGAGGGAAGTCTCTACTTAGGTGACAGTGGAAGATTCTTCCATAGTTACACAAGATTTGGGGATCTTGTGGAGGGCTTTGCACAAGTATAAATCCTGTAATAACAAGGCCATCCCCTTTCTTCATATTTGCTTGTTTAAGGGGTTATTCCCCTTCTTCATGGATCTAGTGGAATGTTATGATGACTTGGCACATGGATTTATGCTAGATTAGTTCCTTATTTTATGGATCTACTCATATGCACATATTTGAGGGTTATTACACCTTGGTTGAGGAGTTTGTTACACAATGGAGAAGACACCCATGAAGACTTTCCTATTTTGAGCTTATCTTACAAATCCCAAGGCTATTAACCTCTAGATGAAGGAAGACATCCCAATCTTGGAGGCCTCATCGCACACTATTTCATGCATAATTAATGGGATGTCTCACTTGGAGAGTCCAACCATGGACCTTGGAACATATTTTGGGATATCTTACCTCATTGAGGAGGCATCTAACTTTAGGAGGAGAGACGTGGCATAACCACCATGTTCTTTTATGCATTATTGACTTGTCATGTGATCTGGTTATGAGATATTGTTATTATATTGTTTTCCTTGGAGAAGATTATGGATCTAGAAGACTCCAAGCTTATTTATTATTGTTCTTGGAAGAAAATAGTGGATCTAGGAAAACAAATCTATTTTATTGTAAAAGGAGATGGAGCTAAGACTCTATTTAAAGAGTATCTCTCTCCATTTGTGTTAATGGTTGGTTTGTGGAGAACTCCACTATTGAGCCTAATTGAATATCTTTTGGAGGAAAATACAAATATAAGGGTTTCTATGCAAGTGTGGCTTCCATCTTTCCACATATTGATGAAAATATGTTGCTGGAAGTCATTTATAATTCTCTTACAATGAGGTCTCCATAGTAGGGCAGCCAACTATACGGAGAAAAAGATTAAAAGAGGTTTTTCCTATTTGACTCTTGTTGTTTTTATTTCCAGATTTGAAGGCATTCTGTCATAACATTTCAGTGAAAGGTTTCATTGTGTCTTTAAACTTGGGATAAGATCACTCTTTTTTGCCTAGCACGTGCATAAGCAAAGCACCTTTGTAAGGGCCTATAGCCTATAATTTGTTAATTTCCAGAAATTTAATCAAGCATTCATGGTGAGATTTGGCATGTTGTAACAACACCTCTCACCGCCAGTGTTCATCTAATTTCAGCCCTCTTGATTCCTTTTTTGACTCCATTTCCCCAACAATTTGGATAGGCAAGATTCTCAGTCCTCCATCACTTCATTTTTCTATGCTACGACTATTGTTCTACTAAGACAACTCTTCACATCACCTTGACCCATTTATTGTCTATGTTTAGTAATCATATTCTAGGGACACCCACCTTGTATCGCAGGAGAGCCTATCTTGACTGAGAAGAGGGATTGTGTGGTAACATTGGCATCCCTTTTGAGTTTCCCATTGGCTAGCAACAATCTTGGACTTTGGACCTTGAGTGCTAGTTTGACCGATAACATTATGAACTTCAAGAGTAGCACCCCTCATTTTGCATAAGACTTACTCTAGTGAATTTTTCACTACCCTTGTGATTTTCATCACAAAGAGATTTGGATGGCTAGGGTTGGTTGGTCCTCGCTTGGTTCCTTGATGACATGGATGATGATGTGCTGGAGGTTTTGATGGTGTCTTGCTCCGTATACTTGCTTATCATAACGATAGCATTACACTTGTTCATGTGAATTTCTAGTCTCCATTCTTTGCTAGATGATTGGATATGAGGATGTATGGATCCCTTGGTGCAATGCCCTAGCACTTTGGGCCTAAGTGGACATTGTATTGGCATCTACATTTGATTATATTCATCATGGAATAGAGCACTTCGCATGTATTCACCTTTTACATGCGTTTTGTTACTTGGATGGATGGATATAGGCATGGCTAAGGATTCTTTCCTCCAACGGCCTAGCTCTTGTGAATGATATCACATATGGAGGGGTTACTTGTATCATGGAGCATGGTTCTACCTAGAGCATTCCCCTCCTAGGGCTCACATTTGGAAGCATAAGCACATTCATCATCACTTCATGCATATTTTGATGAGGTTGTCCTTCTCCTCGATGAGTTGGTTGGAATCTTGGTGATTTGGCACTTGATTCATGGCTTATTTGGCTCATTCTCCCTTGGATCTTCCCCCTTTCACATCTCCTCATGCATTATTGATCTACACGTGCCATGTTGGAGGATTGCTTGCACAACATGTTGAAGACGTCCACCTTGGAAGAGCCACATGTCCACTTGACAAAGGTTGCTTGTACTTATGTCTATGCATTATGGTGGAGTATTATCGATGGCTCACTATTGAGGGGTTGTTGGTTACTTCACTCATTGATGGAGCACTCCAACTTTGGAGGTTACACAACACACTTTCTCTTTCCTACTGATGGGATGTCTCACCTTGGGAAGAGTGTATTACACACATGTGAAAGCATATTGGGGGTTGTCCCTTCCTTTTTATGAAGATGGTTGAATATTCCACATATTGAGGCCTTGTACCATGGATTCATTTCCTCGATTCAAAGAGGATGTCCACCCTCACTCACCTTTATATGCCATCTTTGAAGATGTTGACTTGGTGCATGCTTGATGATGGACGATGACATCCACTTTGGAGGTAACTTTCCATATCTTCTCATGCTTATTGATGGGATGTCTCACCTTGGGAGGAGGTTACATGGTCCAAACCCTCATTTTAGGAGGAAATCCACCTTTTTGCAGCCTTATTCTCATGCTATTGTTCAGGACATCCACCTTGGAGTATCCTTTACTCACATTTTATGGAGGCCATTTAACTTAAAGGCTCACATGTGCCTTTTATTAGGACTTGTACTTGGTCTTTGCATACTTTGAGGGCGGCATTTCACCTTGGAGAGCTACACATCCTCCTTAAAAGAGATCTAGGAGGTTTTCATTGCCTACTTTGAGGAGTTAGTTGTGTTTCTATCCATTTGGAGGCCTTTGGACGCTAGACAATGAACCTTTGACTTATCTCATGCCTGCTTTGATGGAGACGTCCTACTCTTTTAGGCCTATTTTTGTTGGAGACTTGTGCATGTGGCTTGACCACTTCAATATTATATGTATCGTTGATTAGTTAGTTGGAGGAAATCTTTCTTTACTCCTCGCTAGGCTAGATCTGTGGTTTTCACCCTTGATATTATTATTTTATTGTAAAGGAAGTTGAGCTAGACTCTATATAAAGAGTAGCCCTTCCTCATTTCTACTCATGGTTGGAATTTTGGAGCTTAATGGACACATCTTTCTTGGAGCATATGTCATGTATAAGGGTTCTTTCTTTGTTGAGTGCATAAATATTTTGGTGCTTAAAGCTTTTGAAATGGTGTAGTTTCTTCTACATAAGCAAGACTAGCAACTTGATCCAATGAAGGGTAAAATCTACCACTTGGAAGGAGTTAAGCATGTGTGGTAACACCTCTTCTCTCCTTTGTTATATTAGTCTTTGATGTGTAATAGTTTTCTTTACATATCTTCTAAGAATTTTAGCAAACTCATTAACTTCAATTTCTAGGGTAAAGTTGAGTTGCCTAGTTGAAGGTGGATCCTTTGGACCCCTTCCTTGTAGAATTTCTGCATTACTTCCAAAAAGCTTAGAGTAGAAGTTACTGAGTCTTTTAGCCTTATTTCCATTGCTAACACATAAGAAAATAAGCCCTCTTAAATAGCCCCTTGACTCCATTGTCCTTGTTAGATTTGGCACTAATCTCTACTCCCTTCCATCACTCCTTGAAACCTTCGAAAAAAACCCCAAAAATAGGGTTTTACCAAAGCTACTCTCATATCACCTTGTGCCTCATTACTTAGCTTTATAAAGGAAAGCCAGCCTAAAGTGAAGAAGATAGGTTACTTGGGTGATAGTAGTGACCGTCCTAGTCGTTCCCTATCTGGTTTTGCCTTGCGAATTAGTGCTTTTATCATGAGGTACAAATTGGGAGGCAACACCGCTTAATATGCACATACTAGAGGGGCTAGACCATGCATCAAAATTCAAAGCTATTATGAAATTCAATGGTGATATCGTTTAGAGTCCTAACTATTGCAATGATTTCAAATAGGATGAGCATGTTATTGCAAAATTTGTGCTCAATACTTGGTCCAAGATAGGCCCAAGATGACCATGTTATTGCAAAAATTGTGGTTGATACTTTGTCCACCATAGATCCTTTCAAGGCCTAGGAAAACTGTTTTGGACAAGAGTGGTGTGCAAAATGAATTGATGCAAAACTACATGCAAAATAGGACTATGTAACAAAAGAGGATTTGTAGCACACTGTTATTGTGCTCGAGGTACTTAGAGCTTGTGAACTTTTCAAGTGAAAGCAAGTTGCAATGATATCTATGAAGAGATGAAACAAACATGGTAAAGAAAGATGGAGGATGAATTAAAATAACAATGTCTAAGCCAAAAATATAAATGCATACCAACAAAATACATGTCGTTCATGTATTGTTATCAAAAATAATCTTCAACATACACACAAATGATATTAACTTAGGAGGATACCTTTTGTTCAAATAATGAAATAACTAACTTTAAAACAAGGCCAAAAAAACAATAATAATTACAATAGAATAAAAACATTCTCTACAATTGCAACTTATTAGTACAAAAAAGAGGATCCAAATGACTCAAACCCATGAGTATATATTTTTGTTCACAATGCATCATATATGATATATTACATTCAAATTATGGCATGTACATCAAGAGAAACACCAAACACCACAAAGTGGATATAATAAGTCCCCCTTCCTACATAAGCAAGGAGGGCAATCATATCCATCTTGGCTCCCACTGAAAGAGAACCTATCTGAGTTGTTCTTGCAAAAATTTGAATAGCCAAATTGACTCTTCAGATAGAAGCTTTGACCAAATTGAAAGGCTTACTCACATTGTAAAAGTTGCATAAAAGGGTCAATTCAATAAAATGGAAATACCATTGAACCTAATCACATCCTCACATACAACTTGAAGCCTACTCTATGATCCAGTTGTCCCCAAAGACAATCCCTTTCCAATGTAGTGTAACAACAAAAAGAAGATTGCATTTTGCAAAAACCCAATTCCTAAACATCCTAGCAACATTATTGCTAAAAAAGACATGTTCAATTGCTCTTTGCTTGTGACACACTAAATAGCATATATCTGTATACCCACTGTTATCCACCAAGTTGCACTATGGTGAATTTCCAGCGAGCCGCCAAAGATTGAACATTATTGTTCAAAATTTCAGAGTTCAGAAACTCAGCCGGTCAAAAAGACCACCTGGTTACTCTACATTTCCATATAAAATTGTAATAAGAGGTGTTGGCATGATGAATTTATAAAAGGTCTTAGCCACCTTAAGTCCTAAGCGTGAGTTATACTCTGGAGTGTTTTTTCACTTACTACTTATATTTTGCCGCTTTCAGGCGATTTATAATTTATGAGTTTTTTTCACTCAATCCTCCAGAGCTGGAGTATATGCTCATGGTTGGGGCTTGAGCATGGATCTAAGCCTAGTGTCTGATGTATATTACCATGCCAAACATCCTNTATGCTCATGGTTGGGGCTTGAGCATGGATCTAAGCCTAGTGTCTGATGTATATTACCATGCCAAACATCCTCCCAGAGTCTTATGGAAATGTACTAAGTCCCCCCTAGGATTTTTTAATTTTTTCAGTTAATTAAAAAATTGTCAGAATTCGGCAATTTTTAATTAAAAATAAAGATACATTGAAAAAGTGGTATTTGGGCACCAAATAGGCCATGGGGATGCTCATTTTTGGACCTAGAGCACCCATGTTACCTATTTACCCACTTACTTGGATAAAATTAGTGATTTTCATCACTCAAAATTGATTTTACCCTCAAAAACCCAAAAAAGACATTTTAATTCAATAAAAATCAGCCAAGTCAAAATAAAAAAGGATAAAGGGGGACAATTTTGGAGATAACTTAATGGCAAAGTCAATCAAATAGTCAAAGGGGACAAGATAAAGTTGATTGGCATGTAATAGATCCCATATCTTTTTAGATTGGAGCATATTGAGTTAGAGAGGTGGCGCACTCTTGAGGTGGCAGCCCATGTTTCAAAGAGGTGGCGCCCTCCTCTTGAGTTTGATGTTGATTGACACTTGTGATTAGAGTGTGGAGAGGTGGCGCCTTGGTTCCCACACTTAGCATCCCATTGCATACCACTTGGTGCGCCCTCCTTGAGGAGGCCATGCGCCCCTCTCTTGTATAAATAAAGAGCTCCCTCCTCCTTGTTTGCTAGTTGGAGCTTGAGAAGAAAGCTATTGTGCTATTGTTGTAACATTGTTTCATATTGGAATAAAATCAAAGACTTTGGAGGTCAACTTGGTGTGGATCTCATGTGTGGATGCTCATTATCATGTACCAATCTATGAGG
>SNQJ01S0000676.1:178222-195347 GCA_010110895.2 Picea sitchensis | reverse complement strand
GCCAAAGGAGTCTTAAGGAAAGAAGAGGAAGCATTAGGCCTAGCCTTAGCTACACCTAAGTAAGCCTTCTCTTCTTAGGGTTTTGGTTTGGTGGCCTTGCCATAGCAACACCATCAAACCCTAAACCCTCTTGTTCTTAAGTTCAAGTCTTCCAAGCCATTAGTTTCACTCCAATTGACTCCATTAACCCAAGGCACTAGTCTAGAAATACCTTTGAGCTTGTTTGTGCTTAAACTCTCTTTCAAAACTCTTTAATTTTGAAACCCTAAGCTAACCTAGCGTCTAACCTTAGCATCTAGAACTAACCCTAATGCTGATGACATTTTGCCCTAATTAAATCTTTGCTTGGACTAAAAGGTGCGGCCAAGTCATCTCTTCATAGCCATAGAGGTTTGATGCAAATTCATTGGTTGATTTGTCAAAAACGTCCACCTCTTGACTAGCTAACCCTAACCTTTAAACAGCAAACTTATAGGTGACGTCACACTTCTTTTTATCTTTGCTTAGCTCAAAACGTTGTGACATTGCAATAAACTCTAATGGGGCATAAACAGGAATTGCAATAAACTCCGGTAAGTCATGAGGCTAATTAGGAATTGCAATAAACTCTAATGGGGCATAAACAGTCAAAATAAATCTTCCTAGATTTACAACTCCAGCCATAGTTTTAATCTGAGATGGAAACAAGTGTGAACCCAAAAGACAAAAGTGTCGAAGTTACACTCACCAGAGAACTTGTAGGAGTAAAAGTAGCAGGGGAAGAACTTACAAAACAACTCGATATGCTTGCCAACTTAGGTGGAATTCCTAGTGGAAGTATATTCTTGTTTCGAAAAAGGTGTTTTGGTTCACTCCAGCCCGAAACTATGCCTTGTCTGTGATCAAATCTTAGAGATCTCCACTTGCCAGCCAATATGATCCAATCCTACACCCATGAAATTGTCCGGTGTGTAAGAAAAAATAAATCAAATAAATAAATACCTACCACTGTCGTTGTAGTATCGGAGGATTGATGATTTCCCAGACAATGGAGTCTGTTATCCACCAAGTTGCACTAGGATGGACTTCCAGCGAGCCGCCAAAGATTGAACAATTCCATGTTCAAAATTCAGAGTTCAGAAGTTCAGTCGGTCAATAAGACCAACCTTTTCACATTTTCCATACCCTCGGGGGAATTGTAATAAGAGATGTTTCATGATGAACTTTGTAAAAGGTCTTAGCCACCTTCGACTTAGGCAAGAGTTGTTACTCTGGAGTGTTTTTTTTACTTGTTAATTATATTTTGTTGTCTAAAGGCAATTTATAATTTTCGAGTTTTTTCACTCAATTTCTCCAAAGCTGGAGTATATACTCATGGTTAGGCCTTAGCGTGGATCTAAGCCTAGTGTCTAATGTATATTACCATGCTAAACATCCTCCTAAAGTTTTATGTAAATGTGCTAAGTCCAACTTCGGATTTTTAAATTTTTTCAGTTAATTAAAAAGTTTTCGTAAAACGGGAATTTTTAATTAAAAAATAAAGTTGTATTAAAAAAGTGGTACTAGGAGTCTTCCTATGCCCTAGGGACGCTGACCTAGAGCACCCACATTACCAAAATACCCACCTTGGTGAATGAAATTAGTGATTTTAATCACTAAAATGTCAATTTACTCAAAATAACCCAAAAAAGACATAAAAAATCAGCAAAGGCTATTTTCAGGGAAACATGTGGGGGACATGTTTTGAGTTAACTCTTCCCCACTTATCATGAATAAGGCAATGTGGCACTTTTTGATGAGTTAGGAGTGAGTTATGGTTTATTTGGCATGAGTTATGAAGATTTTCTATTGGGAGGTGCGCCCCTCTTGAGAGAGGTGGCACATTCTTGAAGAGGGTGCCCACCTTTTGAGAGGTGGCGCCGTCCCCTTTGCTCCCTTGCCCACACATGTCACTCTTTGGAGATAGTTGAGAGGTGGCTGCCCTTTGTTTACACTTGGCTACCCTTTCCTCTCCAAGTGGTGCACCCTCCTTCATTGGGATTGTCACCCATGAGGTTATAAATAAAGCAATCTTACCCTTGTACAAGCTAGTTGGAGCTTGGGATTTGTGCTATTGTATCATTCATTTGGTTGGAATAAAAGGCTTTGGAGGCTACATTGGTGTCTACTTTCATGTGTGGAGCTTCTATGTCCAATGCTCAATTGTGAGGTATAATTTGCTTATGTGTATTTTTTGCCTTTACTAGTTATTGTATACCCTTCTAAGAGGAGTTATCTCCTAATTGGGTAAGATCATAAACTTGTTTGTTTATTGATCTTAATGTTTGTTTACAAGTGATAACTTTAGTATGCATGTTCATTTCGGTTGATGCTCATGCCTATTTCAAAGTTCCTTTGTAAGTAGCATCATATATTTAACAAATTGTTGGCAAGGAATCTCTAAGTCTTTTAGAGATCATCACACTTGAAGAGGAGGATAGGCATCAGTTGCACTTACCTCACCCTTCAAGATTTCAAGGAGACATAGCCCCTCTTGTGGATCCATCAACAAAGACTCAATTTGCCCAATTTCCAAGGGTTTCAAAGCACTTTCCTTCTTCTCCTTCTCCACTTTTGAATTATTAATTTGGGTTACTTTCAATTCATGCAAAGTAAAGCTTTCTAATTTCAAAACAAATTTTAAAGTTGTCTTTCCTTTTGCATGATAAGAGCAAGTAGATTAGATCTCTCTATTTAGCTTGCAAATCTACTTCTAGTTTCAAATTTCTTGAAAATCTTAAAGGCTAAAAGTAGTTTTAATTTGTAAAGAGTTTTAAAGTAATATCAAAGCATCTTTGTGATAATACTTTCTGTTTGGGGACAGCAAGTAATATCATAAATAAAGAGGCTTTTTCTTGCTTGTTTAACTTAGCTTTATCAAATATTTCAGCTTATCAGAATTTTTAGACTAGTTTCACTTAACCAATTTTCTATATTTTTATGTACATGTACTAACACTTTTTGCGGGGTCTTCCAATCACTTTTGGGGCATCTTGCCCAAATTAACTTGCTGTTTTGCAGGTTTAGCAAACAGACAAGGGGAATTGCTGCCTAATTTTTGGAAGCTCTGACATCAAGAACCTTATGAAGCACCTACATAGGTATTATTTTTTGGAAAAAACATTGTAATTCATTGTTGGGACTTTATGTCTTTAGTTTTCTTTAGTTGTTCTTTTTTTTATATAAGTTCTCAAACAAACTCACATCAACTATAAGGTTCATCATCTTCATAAGATTAGATTTTTTTTTTTGGAAAGTAATATTGTAATTGCTAGATTAGATTTACTTTATTCAATTTCAAAGTTGGCAAGGCATCTTGCCCAAATTAACTTGCTGTTTTTTGCAGGTTTAACGAAAAGACAAAGGGAATTGCTGCCTAATTTTGGAAGCTCTGAAGCATCAAGAACCCCTTGAAGCACCCTACACTCGTATAATTTTTTGGAAAAAACATTGTAATTCATTGTTGGGACTTTATGTCTTTAGTTTTCTTTAGTTGTTCTTTTTTTGATATAAGTTCTCAAACAAACTCACATCAACTATAAGGTTAAAATAAATCTTCACATAGATTAGATTTTTTTTTGGAAAGTAATATTGTAATTGCTAGATTAGATTTACTTTATTCAATTTCAAAGTTGGCAATAAACCGTCTCCTCAACTCCTCAAAAGAGGTTGGTCAGTGAAGACTCGTAATTAGAAAACATTTACTTTCAGCAATTTTATTTCTTGTTTAAAATAAACATTTCCCCTCAGCTCCCAGTGCGGTTCTTGACCCTTCTAGTTGCGAGCTTGTCTCGATCTTCTGGGAATAAGTTTCACACACGTTGGGCTGGTCAATGGTGATAGATTAATAGGGAAATCTCAAAAGAGAATTATTGCTTGGCTTTAAGAACCACCTGGGGGGAGTGTGCGAAGTTTCACTGAATACCTCGGGCTTGTTCCCCTCAGTGTTGGACATCCGGCACCTTTAGTGGGCTTGTTGGTGGAACCATTGGGTTTCGACAAGTTCTCAACAAATCTTTGAGATAAAGGGATAATCTCTCGAGAGGCCGAATCTAGTTTAGTCAAACACTTTATTTTCTTGCAATAAAATTTATCTCATTAACCTACCATCAATAAATCTAATAAAATATGCGATCTACATTGCCCACGATACTTTTAAGGCACTGGTCTCATTTCTACATTTACAAATCCATTTGCTTCAAGTACTTTACTTTCAGTCATTTACTTTGAAGCAATATTTAATTTACTTGCATCTATTATTATCTGAAGTATCCTTTTTGCAAGTATCTTTATGTATCTTGTGGTGATTAATCGATCTATGTATGCTTTAGAATAGATTTGCTTTATATATATATATATTGGTTAATGCAATAAACTCCTAGAATACTAGTTGCTTAGATTTCAGTTTAAGCCTTAGATTATTTTATTAGGGACTACCCCCCTTGGATTCACTAGGAGTTGGCCTAGACGAAGGAGTTGAGGATTAGGTGACAGCACCTTAACTCTCACTTTCCCCCAAGGACACACCGAGTGGATTGAAGATTTCTTCCACGTCTCCCATGTGTGTATAAGGCGGCAAAAGAGCCAATTTGTGATCACTCAAATCTACAACAGGAAAGCCTAAGAGAAAACTATGAGTAAATAGCCCAAATACACAGCTAATCACTCCTACGTTTGGACTAGTGCTTTTCCAATCACATGGGGGCATCCCCAGTGTTCATGTACTTACAATCAGCTAGAAAAATGTGTGTTAGTATGACCAATCAACACATAAAATAATGGTCCTTGGTATGTGTGTAAGCAACCAAAGATAAAAGAACGTTGATAATTAAAGAATGCGAGAGAATTTCAATTTGCAACAACTAAATATGAGAAATAAAGAGAGAGAATGTGTGCTTTAAGTGATCGATAAAATCAAAGTAAAGGCACCAAAGCTGTGGAAAACTGCATAGTCAAACTCTATCATTGCATTTATCAAAAAAATGTATGCATCATAGATACATAATACAAGACCAATTTCACTAATCTGCTCTTCAAAAACTATATACTATAGGCAGCAAGAAGAGAAACAGAGAAAGATGGAAGAATGAAGACTACTAGTTGCTCACTAAAGAACTCTCCTAAAATAATGCCACTCTCCCTACTTATATAACTCTCCAAATCCTTCAAACCAGGTGACTTTCTCATGCAAAACTTCACCGTTGTAATGTGGTTGTTTAAATTAAGGAAACTACCTACAATAACCACATAACAACCACATTAATAGATATCCAAGAGGATGTCGACCCTCTCTAAAAGTAATTCAACCATGCGCTCTCTCAATTGTCTCTGTGTGGTGTTGATTTAATGAAGATCACCTCTTTCCCTAATTCAACTCAATGAGGAAGTTGAAGAGTCACATCATCTATCGGTGGAGATTAAGTTAGATCAATGGTGGTGATCAAAAGACTCTTTAGTCGCCCACTTCATTAACTTTTCATAAAGTCACTTTTAATTTCATATCTCATGAAATTAATTCACTAGGGGCCATATTGGACACTTTCTCACCCCTAGGCGCCTAAGTGATGAGAAACACTTGTCCTTGGTACTTTTTAATTAATTTAACATAGACATGCTAAAATAGCAACCCGACCTAAACAATAAGAAAAACAAAAAATGGAGGGAAGTGCTAAGAGAACACTGCCAAATATAGTGTTGATATTATGGTAGTTGCGGGAGGTATTAACCTCCACGTGTAACCTTTGACAAGACTAGAATATTCCGGGAAGCAAGAGAAACCCTAAAACGTTGGATAATAACCCTAGAAGACAAGTCGACTCAAAGAGAATATTTAATATTGAGTTATTAGCCCCTAGAAAGAGAAGTCGACCCAGTCAAGTGAGATAGAGCAGTATAAATAGAGGGCGCTAGAGCTCATTTGACACTCACTCACTCACAACTGCATAAGACTAGTGGTGCACAAGTTTGGAGAGGGAGTGCAGCTGCTGCAACTGGGATTTTGGCTTTTGGTTGGACTTTCTCTTGGTTATGGTTTGGACTTTATGCTTGGTCTTTGGTTATTCTTGCTTGGTGCGCTAGCCTTGGAGAAAGGTGCGCTACCTTGGTTGGCTATTGGTCTGCTTCCAGAATTATTCTGTCTGTCAAGGTTAAGGTGCACAGGGGTGGCCTTTGTGCCTATGGTTGGGTGACAATATTGCTATATTGTCTATGGAAAAACGAGCACATCTCTTTATTTCTAACAGGTTATGGGCCCACACTATCTTCAGACAATCTAACCATTGGAAGATAGAATGGGAAGTTTTTTGTTAAGCTCGTTATGGCACCAGTTACAGCTACAACCAGGTTTTCTGATTATGCAGTTGTAACAAACCCTAACCCTTGTGTTCGGGCACTTATGATAAAGCATTTGACCTAATTCCTTGGGATCCTAATGCGCCCTACCCTAGCACACTTCTTGGTACCCTCAACTAGCAAAAACGTCAAGTTTGAATTTTTGGTCAAAGTCAAAGTTTGACTATCAAAGTCAAAGGTTGACTTCTTGTCAAATTGATTATGTGGTCAAAGTTAAAATTTTAGAGTTTCTAGCTTGTTCTAATCATTGAAATCTAATCTCTTCTTGTCAAGATGGTATCTAGTTTCAGATTGGAAGACAAGTTGGACAATGCTACAAGACTTCAAAGGTATGCACTTGTATATGTTATCCAAGTTATATCATCTAGCAAAACGTGAGTGTGTTTGCAGGAAAAGTATTAGAAACCTTGTCCAAGTTGTAATCTTGGATTCAGTGCATTCAAAGGAACAAGCGCATCCTCCATACTAGTTGAGGCTTCAGGTTCCAGGTTTGATTAAATTGTTAAGCTTCAAATTTGTGTATATCAAGGGTGATAGTTGCTACATTACAAATTGTGAAAGCAATCTTTGAAAGATTATATTATTGCTAGGTGCAATGAATACTCGACTGCATATTAATACTATTGATATAGATGCTTATTGTACTTGTTTGCAAGTTGAACTAACATCTCCTCTAGATAGATATTTCTTGTTTGCTCTTGTTGTTCTTGTTCCGGGCAGGTACCCTTGTGAAATATGCTTTATGAACAATCCTTGTGGAAGTTGTCATAGAAGAAGTTTATAAGGATGACACAATTGCCAGATGGGCAGCAATCAAAACAGATAGAAACAAACTTAAAGAGACTCAGAGAAGTCAGACTCGAAGGAAGTCATAAATCAAAAGGAAACCGAAACAAGCTTGTGACACTTTGTAGAAAGCAAAGAGAGATGTAGCAGACAGAAGCATGGACTCTCTCAGATGGAGGGAGTTGACCACAGAATTCCAAAAGAAGAGCATGCATATTGCTCATTCAGGCATGAAGTCGGGATTAGGAGGGAGTTAATCCCCAACGATATGATCCATTGAAGAAGAATCCTTAAAGACTATGAAGTATATATCCATGTTCTTCATTGGAAGTTGCAACCATGATAAGCAGCACGTGTTCAGTTTGACTCTAGAGGAAGTCTTCTTCGAAAAGAAGCCTTGAATATCCTTGGTTGTCCATCTACATTTATGTTCCTATGGCGGAAGGTTGGAGCCTTCAGGAAAGAAGGGCATGTAATCTATAGAAGATTATATGGACTCCAACATTGAAGAGAAACATGAGGAAGAACATGAAGATTCCAAGAAAGAAAGAAAAGTCAGAACAACCAATTGAACCAGTTTGAATCCACTAGAAGCAGTCAAGCAGAAGGAATGGAAGGAAGTTGTGATGAAGAACAATGTATGTGAGAAATTGTGTAAAAGACTTTAGCATTGATAGATACAAGGCGAGACTCATGGCTAGAGGGTTGTCCCAGTAGGAGGGAGAAGACTACGATGACAACTTGTTCTAGTAACCAGATATACCACTACCTGAGCCATTATATCTCCTGTAGTATCCATAGGTTGGCGTTTACATCAGATGAATGTAAAGACTGTTCTTCTCAAACAGAGTAATTGAAGAAGAAGTATATGTAGAGCAACCTCAAGGTTTTGAGGTATACCAGAAAGAGACCCTTGTATGCAGATGGAAGAAGACCTTGTATGGAATCAAGCAAACTTGGTGCAGAGCCTCTCATATACAACAAAAGCGTGGAGAAAACTCCCTATGACAAAGGAAGTATATTGAAATGGTTCTTCAGAAGTCTGGGATGATGGATTGCAAATCCATGGCAAACTCCCATGATGACAGATCTGAAGAAGTTGAGAGACTCTAATCTAGTAGACCCGTCTCTATATCGACAATTGATTGGCTTGTGAATGTATTTGAAGAATACTCAACCGAATAATTTGTTTTGTGGGATGCTTAAGTTATGAGATACAGCTACATGGATTTATCAATTCAGATTGGGTAGGGAGTGCAGATGGCAGAAGAAGTACTACTTGGATATGTTTCAGTTTGAGCTTTTCCATGATGTCATGGGCTAGCAGGAAACAGAAGTCTGTTGCACTCAGCACTGCAGAAGCAGAGTATATTGCAGCTTGTGATGCTTGTAAGGAAGCAGTGTGGCTCCATAAGTTGGTTTTTGGGTTGTCTGATCAGGTGTTGGATTCGACCGTGATATATTGTGATGATCAGAGTTGTGTGAAGCTTTCAGAGAACCCTATGTTCCATGACAGGTCAAAGCACATTGAGATCAAGCATTATTTTCTCTATGATGAAGTCCATAGGGGAGAAGTGGTTCTCCAGTATATCTCCACAGATGAGAAGATAGCAGATATTTTGGTAAAGCCTCTGTCCAAGATGAAAAGTTTGCATACTTAAGGGACAAGCTAGGGCTCGTGCAAACGACTTCCTTATTAAAAAAGGAAGTGATTACTCCCAGGTTGGGAGGGAGCACTAAAATGTTATTGATTTATGGACAGTCATTTTCCAGTTCGGAAAATGGTCCAGGTTGGGCAGTTCCTTTCAAGTTCGGAAAGTAGTTCGAGATTTCTAACGGACAGTCATTTTCCAGTTCGGAAAATGGTCCAGATCAGACAGTCATTTTTGTAATGAAAATGGTCTGATAGATTGTTGATGTACCATAGACAGTGATTCCCCTTGTGGCCAGTGTGGGGGAATGGTCTAGGACAGACATTCTTCTTGGCAGTCACTCTGAGTAATGGTCAAGTAGAATGGTCTGCCTCGCCGGGCAATCATTCTTTCGAAGTTCACAGTTGTGAGCAGTCTCAATGATTGGTCCGTTTTGGAGGTTGGTGCAGGACAGTGATTTCCATAGGAAATGGTCCATGTAGTCATTCCCTAGGGAAGACTCATTCTCTCCAAGTTGCACTGTGATTAGAGCCGGAGGAATGGCCCAGTTGGGTGAATGGTCCAGGTTCAGCAATCAGGGACAAGCATTCCCTAGGTAAGACTCATTCTCTCCAGGTTGCACTTTGATTAGTGTCGGAGGAATGGCCCAGCTAGGTGAATGGTCCAGGCTCAGAAATCAGGGACAGTTGTTCTTTTATGCTTGGGAAGAATAGTCCAGATAGCCCATGGCTGATGTTTTACTTTTTGAGGGCAGATGCTCTTCCAGATCTCACAGCTGTGAGTGGAAGAATGGCCCAGATGAATCAGTTTGTATCATGATATTGTTTATGCAGGTTGATATCAGATGATATGATTGTTGTGGAGACTGTATGTCTCTAGACAATAGTTGTATGCTACTGTGGTGGATGTGATCCATTAATAGTGACTATGTGTCACTGGTTAGTAGCCGTGTGCTACTAGGAGTGGTTGTGTACCACCGAGTAGTAGTTGTGTACTACTATGGATATACACAATTGTGTTCTATTGGATGGCATTGTTCTCATTGCTATGGAGACTACCACTAGTGTTGGAGATGTTTGCCAGCCAGATGGATAGTCAGTGTGTTGATGGACAGACATTCTCCAGGCGGAGAATGGTCCAGGCGGGGAAGGTTGTTGGTGGACAGACATTCTCCCTGTGGAGAATGGTCCAGGTTGACAGATTGTTGATGTACCATGGGCAGTTATTCTTCTAGGACGTATGTCCAGATTAGAAGAATGGTCTATCTCCCTGAGTTCACAGTAGTGACCAGAGTGGAAAGATTGGTACAGGACAGACATTTTCCCTGAGTTCACAGTAGTGGTCGAAGGGAAAATGGTCCAGGACATTCATTCTTCTAGGAGGTATGTCCGGATTAGAAGAATAGTCATTGTAGCCCTTGTAGAACAGTTATTCTTCTAGGACATATGTCCATATTAGAAGAATGGTTCTTGTATCACTCTGTGGAGTGAGTGATTTATTCAGCATCATACCCAATTACTCAAATGGAGTATGGCTTCGAGAGATGATGCAGTTGATGCTATCAAATGATACCGATAGTGATGATGTTGCTCGTTAGTTGATCTACATGATCATGAGATAGCCTATATGGCTATCATGATGCTACCGGTTGAATGGTTTGTTTGTGCTCAAGACCATTGCCTTTAATACATCCCTAGCTAGGAGGGAGTGTTGATATTATGGTAGCTGCGGGAGGTATTAACCTCCACGTGTAACCTTTGAAGAGACAAGAATATTCCGGGAAGCAAGAGAAACTCTAAAACATTGGATAATAACCCTAGAAGACAAGTCGGCTCAAAGAGAATATTTAATATTGAGTTATTAGCCTCCAAAAAGAGAAGTTGGCCCAGTCAAGTGAGATAGAGCAGTATAAATAGAGGGCGCTAGAGCTCATTTGACACTCACTCACTCACAAATACATAAGACTAGTGGTGCGCAAGTTTGGAGAGGGAGTGCAGCTGTTGCAACTGGGATTTTGGCTTTTGGTTGGACTTTCTCTTGGTTATGGTTTGGACTTTCTGCTTGGTCTTTGGTTATTCTTGCTTAGTGCGCTAACCTTGGAAAAAGGTGCGCTACCTTGGTTGACTATTGGTTTGCTTCTGAAATTATTTTGTCTGTCAAGGTTAAGGTGCTCGGGGGTGACCTTTGTGCCTATGGTTGGGTGACAATATTGCTATATTGTCTATGGAAAAACGAGCACATCTCTTTATTTCTAACATATAGCACGCCTAAAAATAGGCATTGCTAAAAAATAGCAGCATCTTGCATGTCAATGAAATCAAGCTCATCAGATTCGATTTTATGCAAGGAATCCAAATATATGCCCAGAATCATCACATGAGCTCTAAAACCCTAACTACTAAAAAATAGCAATATCTCGCACGTCGCCCGAAAAAAGCTCTCATTAGCATCGTGAGCTTGCAAGAATCCCAAATATATGAACAACTCTGACATGCGGACCTTTGAACTCGAGCTCTAAAAAATAGGAAGACTGCTAAAAATAGCAATTTTCACCAAAACTGATGAATATGCCTCTAAAATGCCTATGCCTCTGAAAATGGACTTTGATCCCTCGAAAACCTATCTGTAATCTTTGTGAAAGTTGTCTTCGACTGCCAACTTGATCAAAGCTAGCTAGCTCTTAACCCTCTAGTTGCATAGACAAATCTGGGGGTTAACACAGCAAAAAGAGGATCTTTTTGATAATATGGAAATAATTGAAGCTACTAATCTCTCTAAGCAGCAGAGAGAATGTATTGAATTGGTAATGAGTGCACCATCTAATTTCATTCCTCAACTTCGGTAGTTTAATCATTGCTCAAGTCTCAACATTTATCTTGATTGTGTGGAATTAAGGATGATAAAAGGTATTTTAGGAGATAGTTTAGAAAAATCTTGGCTTCTTTAACTTTTCTTCATTGTTGAGTGATCAACCATGTTCTGAGTTGCAACCAACAACTTTGCTTGGTCATTTGACAGTCAAACATATGAAGGCGTATTTTCAACTCAGCAAATTTCATGATTGCCTTCACTAGAGGTATGATTGTCAGTCAATTATGTCGAATCAACTGATTATGTGAATGGTTGTATTGATAATTTGAGAATCTTGATCAAACATGACAATTGTGATCTATTAGTAAAAAGGAAAAAATGACAGAACAAAGAAGAAGAGAAAAAATAGAATGAAGAGAAAAGGAGGAGAGAAAGTCTGAGGGTGTCACATGTGACTAGGTAGGTTAGATGAACAAGTTCAATCTCCTTTTGATTGAATATTAGGCAGGTCCTAGTTCTTTTGTCAAGTATTTCATTCCCTTTTTCCTCTAAGTGATTTAGTATTTTCTTGAGTCATTCCACTTGTTTTCAGATGTGGCGGTGCTTTTTGAATTTCCAAGGTGATAGTTGTTTTTAAAAAATAAAGAGAAAAAAAGTTTGCTTTGAATTTTATCGCATGATGTCTTTGTCCAAATTTGTGGCTTCAATCAAAGCAATGTTCTCCTAACACAAATGGTTAAAGCATCGTGGTTGTGTTTTGGTATTCGGTATTGAGTTGCCAAAATAGATACCAAAGCCAACCATTAAGGATATGGGATTCAAAATTCTTCATCCTTGATCCCTTGGGAAAAAACAAAAAAAGAAACAAGAGAGCAAAAGGGTTTCACGTTTTTTTAAGTCCCTTGGTTGATTAGGTAACTAGAGTTTATGATTGAACTCTTAGGTAGGCCATTGTTTGAGTCAAGCATTTCTTGAAGCACTTTGGTGATTTTAGGGTATTTTAAGCAAGAAATTGAGTTTATTTTCAGTAGAATGTTGTTTTAGGTTCTTAGGTTTTTTTTCAAATTAGTTGTTTTTTGAATTTCTTAAATCATATCTACTTTTAGTTTTGAGTTCATGTTGGGTCAAAATAAGTGTCCCCCTGACAAAAGTCATCCAAGTCGTGTCTCACAAGTCTTATTTCAATATCTTTGAATGAATCATGTTAAAACAGAACAATTGTGGGTGTACACGGCAAGAATTCAAATTTATTTATCCTATGTTACCAAACTTGTTGATCATGTTCCCCAAGTTTATGTCAGTGTCAAACAAACAAGTCCAAGAGTCGAGCTTGAATTTGAGTCAAAACTTTGGAGTCAAGTCATGGTTATAGTCTTGTTGGGCCAAATATTGAGATGAATCATAGTTTTGTCTAAAGTTCATAATCTAACACGTTGTCATCAGTGTCAAAGTTCTAGGATTCGCATCACAAANAGGATTCGCATCGCAAAGGGGGGGGGGGGTGTTCTTTTCCCAAGAGAGAACCAATGTTATCACTCAAAATGAACTTCCTCAAAAAGTTCATCTTAATTGATTTGGCATCGACAATTCGTGGATATTCTAGAGTGAACTTTATCAAAAAGTCCATTCATATAGCATCAACAATTAATGGGTACGTTATGATATAGACTAGTCAAAAGGTTCATCATTCGAAATCGATGGTTCGTGCACATAGTGTGGGGTGAATTCAAGATCACAAAGTTCACCATTCGACATCCACAATTCCTGAATGCTATCATACTCAGCACATGGTTGCACAACTTTGTTATCAAAGTTGAGAACTAGACGTAAGTTTCTTGCACTTAGTTCCAAAGCATAAGATTACATGTCTTCCAATACATGGTTGGACAAATTTACAAGTTACACCTACAACTAGTTCCCCATGCTTGCTTTTTCAATTACAACACTTGCCACAAGCATGGGAGGTCAAAGACTCCCAAAGGGTTTGTTCAATTTGTCAAGACTTGCATTTTGAGTGACTTTCTATTTTTAGAAAGTCCATCTTCTTGTAAATAATCACATATTTGGATACCCTCTTGGGAAGATGTGCAAGAGGTTCCAATTTTGGTGATGATTGAAAAAAATGAGATTTTGTGCTTTCTCTGCTTTTCTTCTTTTTTATAGTGATCATATTTTTTGGATACCCAATATGGAGGACAACATTTGGTACAATTTTGGCGATGATTAGAGAATGCAATTTTATGCTTCTTGATTTTCTTAGATTGGTCATATCTTTTATGGATACCCTTTATGCATGGGTGCCAATTTTAGTGGAGATCAAAAAACACACATTTTTGTGCCTATTCCTTTTTCTAAAAATAGCATGTGCCCTGAGTTCCCCTTCTGGCAATGAAGATGGGTTTTGGTTTTCAAAAGATTCTAAGCACTTTGATATTATATGAAGCAACCTACTCTAGCAATGGAGATGTGTGCCACAACACAACTTTGGCATGTGCTTTTCATGGCCCTATCTTATGTGTTATGCCCATATTGCGGACATGTGTCAACATTCTAGAACCCATGGAGTGTGCACCCACTTGAGACAATTCACGGAGAATGAGTAGTTGGTTAACACTTGGCATCCATCCTGAACAAGTGAACCCCACTTGAAATGGAAGCTTTGACTCGCCTTGCTTTCTAAAGCAAGCTTTCTCCATGTTGACTTCCACTCCTTGAAAGATTCCATAATAAAAAGTCTACCTTTATTGAATTTTCAATCGGAGCAAAAGCGTTCTATGTTGGGAAAGGGGCTTTTTTTGGACTCCACTTGGATTCTTTACTTGGAGATTCCCCTTTTTTATCCTTGGCATACTTTTCCTTTTGTCCTATCTTCTCCAAGTATGATGCCTTCTTCCTTTTTTGAGATGCCTTCTAAAGCAAAGCATGCCTTTATTTTTTACTCTCCTCTCTTCCCATCTTCTCTTGGCTATAAATAAGAGTGCAAGCAAAAGAGACAACTATCAAGGCCTTGTATTCTTCCATCTTCTTGCTTCCATTATTCCCTTTGAGAAACTTAGTTGTTGAGAGCATGTGTTGGAGACCACTTTATCGATTGAATCTTTTGTTAGAATATCATGATTATGTCTATCACATTTGGAGTAGAGAGATTGGAGATTAAAGAATTGGGCATGTTGATATGTTTCCACCAAATTGAAATTTATGTATTGTCTACAAGTAATAAGTTCAAATCATCATATGATTGGCAACCATTTGATGGCTTCTAAAGCATAGTAAGAATTACTTATGGTTGTCTAAGACTCTTATTTGCTCTTATTTCTATTTTCTTTTGAGTTTCAAGTAGGATTAATAGAATTTTGTTTGTCCTATTTGCCTTGAAAGTTTTAAGTAGAATTCATACAAATTCTTTTGCCCTATTTGTTTTCTTTCAATTCACTTCAATAGCTCTGTTGACCGCCTATTCAGTTAGGGGGTCAACTCATGTGCCATGAAGTATACATCGCCTAATGAAGTATGTCGAAGACAGTATTGGTTCTACTTGGGCATTTGATGCTCCAGCACAAAGTTTTTGTAAATGAAATTTCCGCACCCCTGCGTGGATTGATAATGTAATAAGTCTGCATGAGTCATAGTTAGGTCAGGTACCTTTGGATGTTTTCATTGGGGGAGTTCCTTTCACCGAGGGTTTTTTATCCTCAGGTTGTCAATCGGGCTCTCGAGCCTGGCTGACTTCCCTTGAGTTTTTCCCTCCACATATGCAATAATTTCCTCCAAAGTGGTGAACGGCGTCCTAATGGTCTCATCCTTTGGTAGCTATTGTTTAGGAATGTTGTAAATGACCATGCYAGACAGTGTAGAAAGTTTCGCGGAATTTCGTCGAGTATAGCTAGGTTTTTTTTAAGGTTCTGAATTAATTAATTGATTAATTAATCAATTAATTCTRGGTAATTAATGTAAAACTTAGGTCCCGGGATTGGCGATAGGGGTATCTGTACTCAAAAGAAAGTTAATGAGACCCCCTGCACCCGTGGACCAAGTTTCAACTCAGTCGGACAAGTTTTGCTAGGTTGTTTGTCCGTTTAGGAGTTTTTCGGGAAAACTGCAATTTTAATTGCCAAACCCAGAACATGGGAAAATGTAACTTATGTAATAATGAACCAAATTAAGTGAAGTAAGAGGCAGTAATAATAAGAAGACCACCCCTAACCTATCCTTACCCTTTACCCACCTTTTAAACCCACCTTTTAATTAAAATTAATTTTTAATTATTTCCCTACTTTGCACTCACGTCCTCCTCCCCACATGAACATGTAATAATCTTTTAATTGTGTGATAACTTGTTTTAATTGGTTGAGGGCCCCTCCTCATGAGGTGCGCCCCTTCCTCTCCCATATAATTTATTAAGTTTATCCTTAAAAGCGTGGGCCTCCTTCAACCCTCAATCAAGCTACCTCACGTGGACTCCACGTCCCCCTTCCCTCACGTCACACTCGTGCTCCATCTTTGGAAGTGTGTCCCCACTCCCACGTGATTGTTCAAGCTTTCCTTTGATGAAGTCGTGGGTCCCCTCTCCTTTTACCTGTACGCCATTCACTTTCCACTCATAATACGTTGTCCCCTCCACATCACTTTCTTACCTCACGTAACCATCTAATCCTCACGCCTTTCCCCTTCTTGTTAGAAACTTTCACTTATTTGAGTTCGTGGGCCTTCACCCTTCTCCATGCACATTCCTCCTTACCCATTCACGTCCTGTTTTGGAGTGTGTATGGCCCACTCCAACCTCACGCCTCCATTCTTCCCAGCCGTACGCTCACATGCATCCCACTCTTCCTCACATCCTCACGTCCTTTCCTTTTTTACCTCACGTTTTATCCATTTTCCTTTTTGGAATGTCTCATGTGGAGAGGGAAACATCACGTTTCAAAGAGTGAATTTCTCCTTTAATTGGTACATGAGCCTTCACTTGCCTAATTCGCCCCATCTTTGCTTGCTTTATCCCCTTTCTTTCACCTTTACTTACCATTTCCTCCAACCTAAAAGCCTATCCCCTCATTGGTTGATTTTCTCCATGAGTTGTCTTGTCCCTTGGATCTTTGACACTTGTTGAAGATCCAAGAGGGGTCTCTTTAGCTTCTCGAGCTATTTAAGAGACCTCTCACTCCCTCATTTCTCACCTTTCATTATTGTAATGTTATGCTACTAGTTTTTCACCATCCCATTCTCTCTATCTTTCTCATTATTGTCGTACTTCTTCACTGGTTTGGTTCTTGAAGGGCTTGTGGCAATCAGTTGTCACAACCTCTTCCATTGGATAATAAGAAGAAAGTTTTGGAGGATCATTGGAGCATCTATGAGTATTCTAGTTGTTGCATACACATGAGGTGATATTGTTGATTAGTGTTTTTATGTGTTGTTGGTGATAGATCTTGGGTTAAAGTATTTTGTTTGGGTAAGGTAGCAAAGAGTATTCTTGTTATCTTATGCTTATGTTGGATAGCTTAGGGTTT
>SNQJ01S0000676.1:64171-164980 GCA_010110895.2 Picea sitchensis | reverse complement strand
TCTCTAGGAGTAAGCCTAGAAGGAAGAGGTTCTAGTCAAGGTGACAGTGTGGACTAAGAACCTAGGCATTGTGCCTCCAAGGACACACTAAGTGAGCAGGACTTAGCTCACGTTAGCAAGTGTGTATTAGGACGGCAACAAGCTCCATATAAACAACAAAACACTACTCAATCTACTTCACTAAATGAAAA
This sequence comes from Picea sitchensis, assembly GCA_010110895.2. Taxonomy (NCBI): domain Eukaryota; kingdom Viridiplantae; phylum Streptophyta; class Pinopsida; order Pinales; family Pinaceae; genus Picea; species Picea sitchensis. Next base: position 164,789 of record SNQJ01S0000676.1, on the reverse strand, counting down.
CTAAAATAAAGGCAATCTTAATGAATATCTTTGTTTTTAGCTTGCTGCCCAAATAATTTCACGAATTGATTTTTCAGATTTTTAATTAAAAAAACATAAAACAGCAACTAATAAATCCAAATTTAGGGTTAAATAAACCCCCTTAGATTTCATGAATAAACCTTAATTCACTTAGGGAAGCCCCCCTTTGGTTGGCAAAGCACCAACCCAAAGTTGAAAAGGATTTCAGCAAGATGACATTGGCTCATACTCCTATAGTATCCAAACTCCTCTTATGTTACCTGTTAGGAATTCCAGGTTGAAAAAAAGTAAGTTCATTTTCTCCTCTAGTTGCAGTTGTATTGCCATTTTGGATTCAATCACACTACAAGTTGGTATCAAAGCATCTATGTAATGAACATATGACCAAGGAATATTTGGATGAAAGGTTCAAAAAAATTTCTAAGGACATGAGAATGCATGCAAGGAAACAATGAACAGGATACTTTCATCTCTGAATTGAATTCAAAATTGGGGCTAAGGAATAGCGAAGGTCAATGACTTCACAACCTATAAACCATAGCCCCCCTATAATTGACAAACCCTCCAATATATGTCACACATGTTCTCAAAGCTACTCTAAGAGCCATGTGCCATGTGTTTCCTTTCAAAAGCAATTTATGGGTGAAGATTTACACCCACTTTTACTCCAAATATGAACCTCAAGAGGATACTCCCCTTGAACGACTAAATAAGGACATTGAGTTACAAGACCAATCCCCTCTACCATTAGAAACAAGAGAACCCTCTATCTCTTGTTGTAAACACTAGACTAGGTTATCTTGATACGTTTTTGCTTACATGAAACAACAAAAGCTCTTTTTTCTAATAATCCCGACAGTACACTAAACATTCTAGCAATAGTTTAAAACATTGGGCTTCCATCTTGATCCCTTTAAACACTTCATCATCAACATCATAGGCCATAAACACATTCGATGCAGAAGTGTGGAACACAATGTCAAATTTGCAATGGAAGATTAAACCCTCACGGATGACTTTTATGTCACAAACAATAGAGGAGTAGATTTTGTTCTAGGTATTTAATGATTTTATTCCTTGGGGACCTATTCCACTAGTTACAAGGAGAAATTTCTCTCCTTTCACCAAGATGTCATAAACATACTAACGAAGGTGTGTTGCCTAAACGCTTCCAAACTATCGACTCCAAACATGTCCAAACTTTTGAAGAAAGGCCACTTGTGGAGACAAAGCCTTCTCAACAAACTCATATTCCAAGACTCTCTACTCCACTCCAAAAATATAAGGGCATCTTTCAAAATAATGCCCACTAAACTTCCGCCTAACAAGGGTATGGAACATGTTATTGAACTTGACCCCACTAAAGGCCCTAGAGTTATTATCCCTACCAATGTAGCCACTTTCAAAAGTCTAAGATTGAAAAGCTTGTACAGGAACTCTTGGAAGCCAAGATCACTTTTAGTAAGAGCCCTTATGTTGCTTTTGTCATCTTGACCAAGAAAAAAGATAGCTCTTGTCACCTATATATTGATTACAAAGCACTCTATCAAATTACTATTGAGAATTAGTTTACCACGCCTCAAATTGATGATTTGATGGACGAACTACATAATGTAAAGTTATTTTCTAAGATTGACCTTCATTCTAAATACTATCAAATAGTTATACGACTCCAAAACTAAAGGAGACCACATTCAAAACTTAACAAGGCCACTACCAATTCCAAGTGATGCCATTCAGCCTTTACAATGCTCTAGCTACATTTCACACATTAATGAACAAACTGTCTAGTAAGTATCTCTATAAGTTTATTCTTGTCTTCTTTGATGACATAATCATTTATAGTAGGGCATTAGAAAATCATTTCAAGCATCGAGATATTATACTAGCAACACGAGAACAACAAAAACTTTATGCCAGTGGAATGAATTTGCAATGATTTCCACGAAATAACTTGGCCATATTATCTGTACATGGAGTGTTCATATTGGTCCTACAAAATTAAATAATGGAAGGTGCCTATGACCCTTTAAAAAGTTGCCTGTAATCTTGGGTTTAGAGAGATTCTACCATAAATTTATAACAAACTTCTCCGGCACTGTTGTTCACTTAACCGAATTAACCAAGAAGTATGTCTTCTTTTGGTCAATGGAGGCCCATCAAATTTTTGACAATCTAAAGGAGACCATTGTTTCTACCTCGATGCTAGTTATGCTTGATTTCACTCAATTCTTCATCATTGAGTGTGATGCTTCTCAAGCTAGGACTTGGTGAAATACTCTCACACGATAATCATCCCATCACCTTTGAGAGAAAGAAGTTGAATGATAAATAATGATGCATGTCCACATACAACAACGAATAATTGGCCATACTTCAGTCAATGGCTAAGTGATGCCAATTCTTTTTCAACAATAAGTTATTTACCGAAATTGACCACCTCAACTTGGAGCATTTATTTACACAAGGTACACTAACAAAGGAGCAACAAAAATGGATAGAATGGTTGCAAGCCCATGGCTTTGAGATCATATATAAGAAGGGAAGACAAAACGTGGTTGCAAACGCTTTATCCTGACAAAATGAATCACCCACCTTCAATGTCATTTCCATTGGTTGGCCAAACTTGGGTACGAGACCTCCTCAAAGACTACAACATTGATCTTTCAGTTTACTATAGTTCAAATTCAATGAGACATTATCAATGGCAAGAAAAGTTGGCCTTTGACTATCATGAATTTGTAAACCTTTTTAAAAATTGTATCTACTCATGCCCTTTACTCTCTTCTTATACAATAGTCTCTTCAATATGAGCATACATCTCCCTCTGTTAGTCATGCAAGTTTCCATAAAACTTACAAGAATATCTCCTCCAACTTTTATTGTAACAAAATGAATTACAATATTGATTAGTTTGTAGTAGAATGTGATACCAATCTACACAACAAGGTGGAAACTAGTCATTGTCCTAGTTTCCTCCAACCTAATGTTATTCCCAATCAAAACTGGGAAAAGAAGTATCCATAGACTTCATCATGGTGTTGCCAACCTCAAAAAGTAAGAATGTTATCTTTGAGGTAGTCGATTGTTTAACTAAGTACATGCCCATTTCATCCCCTTGACCACCAAGCTAAGAGCTTGTAACTTTTACAATCATTGATTTAATCTCCATGCATGCCTATAAGCCCTATAGGCTACCTCAACACATCATTAGTCAAAGGGGCACCCAATTAATCTATCACTTCTAGAAAGATTTTCAATTTAATAGGCATCACTTTCATTATGTGTATCGACTATCACCCTCAAATTAAAGGGCAAATAGAGATATTCAATAAATACTTGGAAGGATATCTTTCCATGTACATGGAAGGTAAGCAAATTAAAAGGATGAAGTGGTTGCATATAGTCGAAGATTGGTAGATTATTACATATCATTCTACCACCAAAATTACCCCCTTTAAGGCATTGGCTATGAACACCCGTCACCTAAGGATTGGGTCATCCAATATGCTAAAATCCATGTAGCAATTTACACTCTTCAGGAAATGCATAACATCTTCAACATCCTTAGGGACAACCTAGACATGGCAGTAAATAGTATGAAGCAACAAGGCATCTAGCATGGTTCAAAACAACACTCTGATATTGGATATATTGTCTTTGTGCAATTTGTATGCCTACAAGCAAGTAACTCTTCAATGCTAATTGTGAGTACAAGCTTCAATCCAAGTTTTATGGTGCCTATAGAATGCAGGCAAAAGTGGGTGATGTGATGTGTGCATTGGACATTCCCAATAAGGAAAGAACCCATGATGTCTTTCACAACTCATGTTTAAAGAAGAAACTAGGCAATGAAGTTGTTACTCAAACAAAAGCTTCCTCTTACTAATAAAGAGGGCACATTGACATTGGAACTAAAGGGCATCCAAGAGGTGAAGGTAAAGAAACTCTACAACATACACCTCTTTGAGTATAAGATCAAATGGAAGATCCTTCCAACAAAAGAAGCCACTTGGGAATATAAAGCATTTTTGCAAAAATACCCAACTTTACCATAGTAGCAAGGAACGCTCCCTTTCAAGTAGCCATCAACTACAAAAAATTGCCCCTTTATCTTTTCAAGCTTTAGACATAGCAATTACTTTAGTTTAGTTGGATGGCAAAGTACTTTTATGTATAAAGTGTTTTAGGGTTTAAATCTTGTCGCCTATCATTGCAATGACTTAGTCATAAAGTGGATCCAAGCTTTATTTAGTAACTACACCTTAAAATTTGCTTTGGCAACCAAAGGGCAAGTACTATGAAATTTTGGAAATTTGATGCTTTCTTTGGATGCACAAGTATGTTTTCATTTTTCAAGTTTATATTGTCACAAAAATGCATATTTTCAATTATTTGGCCAGCATTGTAATCTTTGGTCGCTATTGTTTTGGCCTCTCAACTATGAAAAAGACTCTTATTAGCCATTAGACTCTATGTGGATAAGCTTTGAAAAGACTCGTCAGTCAAGTCAACCATAGCAACTATGAAAAGACTTAGATTAAGGACATCCTAAAATATATAGATTGTTAAGCATAATCGACACTTCCCCTTCCAATAAAAAATAAGTAAAGCCATAAAATATGACAAGAAAAATAGGGAGACCTCTTAGAGTAAACAAACCATAAATCGTCAAGAATATGAAAAAGGTGCCAGGATATAGTGATATGCATATGCTAAGTATGTCTACTGCCTTTGAGTCCCAAAATTTGCATAGTTTCAACAATGATATAGTGCTTCTACCTCTAATGGTGAAAATTCAACTTCTAATAAATCTAGCATAAAAATCCAATAACACAAAAAGCATTAAAATCCCAACACAGAATAAAACTACAAAAACATATAAGAAATATTTAGAGAAAGATAAAGCACATAGACCTTATCTATATGTATCTCAAACATTAATAAAGCTAGAGAAAAGTGACCAACTTCAATGAAGATATCTCCTCGAAGAAATCCTTTCGATTGTCCAACAATTGCAAGCAATGACAGAATGAACAAAGGTAATAAATTAATAATTGATGAGACAAACTAAAACTTTAGATCCTCAAATACGATCAATTTTTTTTTATCCTTTTGTCTAAGGTTGATACCCAAACTCCCATCAAAATCTATAATGAATTTGAGGTCATGCCCACTTGCAACATCATAAATTGCATCAATCACTGCCCATATTGCACTATTGCAATTCTAACATATAGTAGTAATACCCCTTGTAATTCTAGTGTCAATTTCAAAGAAATCGATTTTTGACATTAATGATAGGGGAGTTCATGATCCATGTCATACCATAGTGAATTACTGACCACCTTTTATATTTCCTTATCTCAACTCCATCTACCAACAAGCTTACTTTTGGGGTTTATAACAAGCCACGTCCAGTCCTTATCTAGGCATAATTTGTTTAAATGACAATAATTTTCCTCATTAAGAGGATAGAAAATAATTAGAGCAACACCCAATTTGACCGAAGACTTTATTCAGGAAAATCTTTATTGGTGTATAGAAAGTTTCCATACAATCACTAAAATTCAAAACAAAATAGCATTACTCTTGAGAAGAAAATTGTACTCTTGAGAAGAAAATTGTAAGATCTTTAAATAAATATACAACATAAGGGTCTAATCAATGTCTACGGAAAACTTTACTAAAGCATGAGAAAAGTAGCAAACTTCAATGAAGAGATCTCCTTGGAAAGATCCTCTATTGATTTTTATCCACGAGTATTTAGAGTGCTTAACAATTGCAATCAAGGACATAATTGAATAATGGTGATTATTGTATGTAAATATGTAGTGAAGTATAGCCCACTCCTAGTCATTCCTTATCTCAACTCTATGTACGCTAAACCTTAGTTCCTCAACCTGTAACCAACCATATCAAGTCTTCGTCTAATTATATTTTATCAAAAATTGTATATATTCTGTCAAAAATTGTATATATTCTCATCTCCATTCCAATGGACTACTATCTTCTACATTCTAACTACCATCAATTTGTTCATAAGAAAGACAAATAATTAGAGTGACATCTACGGCGACTGTAGACTTTTTGAGGAAAACCTTTGCTAGGCAAGTTGAATACAAGCATTAAAATCCCCAAACAAAATAAGACTACTTTAATAAAGGCATGTGAATCTCAGACACGAATCAAACTATACATATGTCTAACTTTAGTAAAATTGAAGAAAAGTGAAAATTTTCAATGACGTAATATTCTTAGGGAGATCATCTACTAATTTCATCCACTAGAAACAAGAAATTCCAATAGTTGCAAGCAAGAAGTGAATGAAGAAAGGTGGTCAATAATGAGATAAACTACAACTTCGAGACCCCAAATTCCACCAAATTTGATGTCCTCTTACCTAAAGTCGATACACAAGTAATGACTATATTATGATTCATGGTCTATAACACAAATCATTTCAAGCTCCCAGCAATAACTATAATGAATTCGAGGTCATTCCCACTTATAGCATTTTGAAGTGTTTAGTAATTGTCTACATCATACCATTGCAATTCTAACATATAGTAGCAATACCCTTGTACACTCCTAGTGTCAATTTCAAAATCGTGTAAGCCCTTATCTAGGCATGCTTGGTCTAAGTACCATCAATATGACAGAAGCAAATAATTTGAATAACATCTAGGTCGATCCAAGATCTTGTCTAGGAAAATCTCTATTGGTGTGCAGTAAGTTCCACTATAAGCATTAATATTGCCAAAAAACCATTATGCTAATAAGAAAAATGTCAGAACTTTAAATAAAGATAGAACATAAGGATCTATTCTATGTCTATTGCAAACTTTAATAAAGACATAGAAAAGTAGAAAACTTAAAGGAACATATCTTCTTCGAGAAATCTTCTACTAACCTCTATCCATAAGAATCCAAAATGTTCAACAATTGCAATCAAGAAGAGAAATGAAGAAAGTTAAACAATGATGAGACAAATTATGACTTTGGATCCTCAAACACCAAAAACTTTCTAGTCTCTTGTTTCAAGGTCGATTGGTAAAAGTACCTAATGATTGGTACCACAAATCAATTTGAGCTCTAATGGGTGCCAATGACCAAGATGAGATATGCATACTTACCACATCTAAAAGTGTGTTGATAACTATCCATATCATAACATTAGAATTCCAACATATCTTAGTGATACCTCTATATTCGTCCTTGTATTTTTGTGGTGGAAATTTCAAAGCTACCGATGATTCCAACCAACAAAAGGGGAATCTAGGAATCCATATTATGCCAATGTCTATCTATTTAAAATAGATACATATACATGTCATTCCACTACCTATGTCATATATATATATATATATATAATACAGTTTACTATGATCTTTCCTCGTCTCTTCCTTGGCCTCCAACCAACCATGTCAAGTCCTACCTCCTCATCCAACTACATTTTGCTAAGAAATGTATATAATCTCATCTTCGTTCTAGTGCACATACTCCCATCTCTATTCTAAATGCCATCACTTTGTTCCCCATAGGACAAAAGAAAATAATTAGAATAACATACATGGTGATCCAAGACTTTATTTAGGAAAATATCCACTAGCATATAGAAAATTCTACTATGAGCATCAGCGTCCCAAACAAAATATTCTTTCCCTGAGAAAAAACTTACAAGATCTTTAGATAAAAAATAATAGATAAATATCCCATCATTTGTTTTTCCAAGGAAAACCTCGTCGGATATTCGGATGCCCCCACCCCCCCGACTCTTCCCCTCAATATCCAAATGGAGGGCAGCTCAATTTACAATGGGCTTTCTGATAGCTAATTTAGCGGACTCAGCCCGACTCTTCCCCTCAATATCCAAATGGAGGGCAGCTCAACTGTCGGCTACAATAGCGACTAGTGGCCCAACGAGACTCAACTGGACTCGAAACTCAATAGGACTAGCATCGGAGACCTCACAACAAACTCCGCCTTGAAATAGTCCATTTGAACCAACTGAGCTAACCCATTGGGCTAGATAAATAAATAAATTTGTATGGGAAACTTTAATAAATCTAAAGAAAATTGGCAAAATTTCAATGAAGAAATCTCCTTGCAAAGATCCTCTACTAATTTGTGTCCACAAGGAAACACAATGTTTAACTAATATCCCATTTATATGTATGGGAAACTTTAATAAATCTAAAGAAAATTGGCAAAATTTCATAAAGAAATCTCCTTGAGAAGATCCTCTAGTAGTTAACAGTCGCAATTAAGGACAGAATTGAATAAAGGTGATCATTGTGAGACGCTTCTTTTGAATTTTTGAAATCCACCAAATATTCTAGTCTCTTGTCTAAAGGTTCATATCTAAGACTACCTTATCAAAGGTAGCACAAAGCATTCAAGCTCTCACGCATATCTCTAACAAAGATGAGGCCATGCCCACTTACCACCAATTTTTCTAGTCTCTTATCAAAAAGTTGAGGTCGAAGACTACCTTTCCATTGGTAAGCACAAATTATTTCAAACTCTGAAGGTACCTGTAACAAAGATGAGGCCATGCCCACTTACCACATCTTTCAGTATGTCCAACTCTGTCTATATCACACAATTCGAATTTAGCATATAGTCGTAATACCCTTTGTATTTATCTTCATATTCCTATAGTAAAACTTGGACGATCCCAAACAACAATAGGAGAATCAAGCATCCATGGCATGATACTAATGTGAATCATTGTCCACTATATACAAACCATCCCAACTAAACTAAGTAAGATTCATACACGATGCAGCAAGGTAGATTACATAGAACCATGCATGCAATCAGAACTCTGCTATAAAAAGCAAGCATTACCAGATAAAAATAAGATACCTGAGCTTAAATCTACCGATGAAAACAGAAGGGTAATGAAGAACGCACAGAAAAAATTTCATCCAGGAATCTGTCTGGACTCTTACTCTCTTACTCTCTTCTTATGAGCAAGAACCCTATAAGCCCTGGTTCAGCATGAGTTAATTCTCGGTTAACCTTATCAACTTGCCATCAACAGCACTGCACTGCAGTGTGTATGATTGGCCCCAGGTTACAGAACCATCAACCATAAGAGCACTGAAAATACATTGCTCAGTGTTGGTCGTGGAGTTCATGTTGCATTTGGGTCATGGAGGAAAAGCCAGCCACTCATATATTCAATGAGTATCCTCAGAAGGGTATTCTACGGAAATGATATATGCACCAAATGAAAGGGTCTTCAGTATTTCTCCATCCCTACCCATGACAATAACTAAACCCTCCTGTTAAAATAAAGGTAGGGTGTGCTTCACATTAGTGAGTTGGGTACTCTTTCAAGTTGCTTCACAGTTTATTGTACCTCAACACCTCACATAACCTCCTTTAGCTACCATAACCCTCCTATACATTCCTTCAGCTATGGCAATGTTTCACTAAACTCTGTTGTTAACATGATTCTATTCTTGTTGATGTGATCAAAACTCTACTACTATTTAGCTTTGCCATGCTTTCACAAAATGTTGAACCTTGCGTGCATACATGAGCTTCCTAGTATGTACAAATCCAAAAGCATGCAGAGAAACTTCTTGTTAAACACAAAATACTGAAGTTTACATGCATACAAGAGCTTACAAAGGTAATTCATACAGAGAGTAAGCCATGATACAAACATTACCTGCTGAAACAGAAGTTGAGAACTAAAATTCCAATTCAGTTTGAGTTTCTGCCTCCGTTCGCCAAGCTATGAAAGCTGTGAATATGAATTCTGCAGGTTCACCTCCCTGTTGAACGTACCTCTTTACGGCCCTGTTGTCACAGTAGGTGATAATAATGGCTAGGCGTACAGTTTACCAAGTGTACATGAGTTGGGTTACATGCGTGTATGGTTAAAACCCACATGCGTTCTCACGTGTAAAATGTCAGCAATCTTTATAATTGTGCCGATCTTATTATTGCCTCTACAGGCTCTATACGAGAGTTTCAAGTTTTGTAGGTGCTTTAGTATTGAGTGATAATGTAGTTTCCCGAGGAAGATTTATATGAACTAGGTCCATGAAAGTTGAAAGTTGAAAGTTTCGTAGGTGCTTTACTATGTATCTTTCCCATGGAAGACTTGGTCATGGTATATTACTTGTTGGTGGAACACTTGATCATGGTAGATTACTTGTTGGTGGTGGTTGTGGGTGTGTTGTAAAATTCTGGTTAAGTAAGGTTTGGAAGTTTTGATTTGTTTAATAATTTTTATTTTTATTTTTATTTATTATATTGATTTAATATTTTATTTTATTTTTATAGAGTAAATGTCTGGGGTAGTTTATACAATTTTTATAATGAATTTTTTCATATGAAATAGTGTGAAAAATATTGAATAGTGTGTTTCCACATGTTTAAATACAATTAGTTAAAATTCAATTTTAATATGAGCAATTTCATTATTGTCACATTGTGTATACACTCTAAATTGTATTAGTGTGTAAGAATATATAATTAATGTTACATTTTATATTGAATTAGATGTGTAGGAATGTAGAATCGATGGAGAGTTATCATCTTTGACCAAGTTTCTTAGATATGTGAATACAATAATGAAAATATGTAATTTCATATTCTTGAATTGTGGATGTGTCGTACACTTCATATTATATTAGATGTGTAGTTGTATAAAAGTGGAGAGCAGTCTTTGATTAAGTCTTTACAAAACAAAATGCAAAAGGTAAGCAAGTGATGAATTTCGATCAAATTATTTGAAAGGAAAAAACTCAAAAGATAAGTTCAAGAGAGAGAAAGTACATATATAATGCATGTTTAGACAATTGCCGACTATAATAAGCCTTATAAATTCCTATCTACTTAGAGCAAATTAAATTGTCCCCAATTTATGTTGGAGATGGAGCCACTATTACTCAAATGCTAATTGAGACACTAACTTGACTTGAGTGTTTAAAGTGTCTTTGTGGCCCACAAATTAAGTTGGGATTTGATGTTGCCTCATAGATTTTTGTGCAAAAATCAATAAGTGTATTTTAAGGCAAAATACGTTGAAAATTTGGAGTGGTTACCTTTGGGTCCGGGGGAGACTCATAGTCGAGTTGACTAACATTCACCACAACATGGATACCAAGTTAAGGTAAAAGATCAAATTTTAATGCATTAGAACCACTATGTTGTGTGATAATATATGGCCCACGTTGAATTGAATTGAGTTTAGGATATCGTTGATCTTTGAATAGTTTAAATGAAGCCAAAATTTGTTAAAAAAGAGGAGGCACTAGATGTTTATCATGTAGTGTCTTGTGTTTCATTGATGTTTTGTAAACATCACCATCATGAACTCTATTTTTAATTTTAGCCAAATTTTGTACAAGGAAGAAACCTTATTTTGTTCCTTCTATTGGTGGGATGGGGATTGAATACACTTCCTAATGTTTAGAAGTGATGGAGTGTTGCACAATTCTCAATGACAAAAACAAATGAACATTTTCCTCTACTTAAAAAATAATCAATTGTATTGCATATATTTCCACGCAAAGAACTTCTCTTATCACTTGGTAGTTAAATGGTATACATTTTATTTATCTTTTTAAGTAATTCTTAGAAATATGCCTTAAGGGGTTGCATTGCATAGTACAAAGTTCCTTTAGCTTAAAAGTTAAGTTGTAAGGGATATCAATTCTGCCAAAATCACCCAAGACGTGCATTTGATCTCAATGTTTTTCTATATCAACATGTCATTTAAGTGGGGCGAGGCATAACGAGAATGAAAACCTAGTGGAAAACTTATAACTTTGTAACCTTACCAATGAATTAAAGCCCCGTTGATATACATTTTACTTTTTCATTGATACATCAAAATATTTATTTGTTATAAGTTTTTACAGTTTTATTAATTTGTGCATTGTTGCGCTTTTGGTTTGTGCAAATTCTCCCTTAGCCATGAGCATGCCTAAAACAATGCACACCCAACTTCCTTCAACCCACGTCACACTCAATCCTTTTGACACAACCAATGCTTAGATATCATTGCACTTGCGCTTACCTATGGGATTGTTAACAATGTTCGATCTACAACATGTTATTGATCTTTCATTAGTATCCATTCTACATGGCACCAACTTTAACAATAGCCAATATCCAATCACATCTACCACTTTAACTTCAAATCCTTAGTTTGTGCTAGCAATCTCATATCATTCGAAGGATTGTTGTGCCCACCTTTCTAGGTGATCAGCCTTCACTAGGATCGCACATGCTTTTCCTAACCTAATTTCAAGGCACTTCAAGATGATGCTCATCTTTAGTTAATGTACATGAGTTGAACCTTAGGGACAACCTCCATTGATTATTTGATTCCCTTAGTCTTGTATAAATATGTAGCAACAACAATTGTAACTTTGATCCATTCACATTCATTTAAGCAAGTAGAAAAAATTACAAGTTAGCATAACATTTCTAGCATACAAAGTTGCATATATATTAAGCTTGCATCCTCTTTCTCTCCTCTTCTTTTTCTTGAATTGTAATCTTTGCTAGATGAAACTAAAACAAATATTCTTTCATGTGACTAAAGTTATAGTGTTCTCATAACACTTTGATCCTTGTCATCTTTTATAGCTAATTTATATACTAATAATAATATGTACGTTTGAGCAATATTTAGTGTTTCCTAAGGCATTCTCTAATTTAAGGTTCGTTATCTAAACCACATAGAAAAGTTATGGGCGAGGATGAATATTGTCACCCACAATCCCCATTATGTGCCCAATCTACCGTCCATATGTACGTTGTACATGGCGCTGCATGTCATAGCATTAGCATTATCTTGGGAGTATAATGGTGTGACCTACCCATGCTATTTCTATATGGAAAGGGTGTCATACAAGATTTTATGTTGTGCGACATCAACTTGATGTCACTGTTAGTATGACTTTATGCTATGTTGGATAATCTTTATCATTTTCTTAAGTTATACATCTTCTCTCAATGCATTTAAACTTTTAAGTTCTTATTGTATACACTCATTGTGTCTATCATTGTTTACAATATTTCAAATCTATGTATTATATCATGTACATTCTCTAGTTCTATCTCTATAATATGTCATGCACTCATTCTAATTACATTGTACACTTTATTCACCCTGTATTATCTAGATATTTTTTTCCAAACAATATATTTCGAGGAAAATTCTTGGGCACATTTTCTAGGGATGGAACCTAGAGTAAACCATGAAATACCCAAATCACAAGGTCAAGTTAAAAACAAAACTCAATACATCGATTAAGAGTTCACTATGAAAATACAATTTAAGTGAAAAAAATAACATTCCATCCCACAACCACTCAAATTAAATCCAATTAATATATTATTGTTATCTAAATATTTTCAATATTTCCCTAAATAAATTATTTCTACTCAACCATTATCTAAATATCCCTATTATTTTGACAATCACCCTCATCAAGCAACCCATTTCAACAAATGTCATGTCCTCACACATGGAAAGATGACATGCAACTAAGACCTTCATCCCAACGTGAAACATATTCATATACCAATAACATAGAAAGGAGTGATTGATCTGATGTATGTTATAGTATAGGAATTTAAGATAATGAATGATGGCAAATGAGATGTGAAATATGAAAATGACACGTTGACATTTACAGTACAATAGATTCTCATAAAAATAGTAATATATGTTTAATATCATTAAGTGTGTGCATAGATTCTCATAAAAATAGTAATATATGTTTAACATCATTAAATGTGTGCATAGATTCTCATAAAAATAGTAATATATGTTTAACATCATTAAATGTGTGCATCTTATTGTGAAACGTGTACACAAAGTACCCAGCATCACATGTTCTTATAACTCTGTACAAAAAAATCAATCAAAAAATCGTTGGAGCATTACTAATGGTACTTGAAAGATACGTTTGTCCGTTAGCGAATTTGAAAGTGTTTTGTATTTTATTTCTCCATCATTCTCTCATTACAAACTTTACCTTTTTCAAGAGTATATGTTCTTTCATGGGCACATATCCATATGGAAAAGAGGAATCATGCCCATTGATTTTTATGGACATTGACAAGTCATATTCAATGCCCATTTAATGGGTATTTTTATTTTAAAGAAGAATCTATGAGATTTTTTTTCCTTTATACCATTATATAATATAATTAATTAAAATTATTGACAAAATCTCTATTTTACATGATTAAATCAAACATGGGAATTGAAATTCATAAAACTTATTACACTTTGACAAATAAGGCACAATGTTTAGTTGTACTTAATGGGCATATATATATATATAATTGTATTTTTACAAGAATTGGTGGATTTATATTAATATGAAAAAAAGTGTGACTAGAGTCATATGAAGTATAAAGAGTATTCAAAATTACATAGTTCTAGTTCTAACAAAGCTTTTTTCAGCTTATTGTTTTTTTTCCATTTATCCTTTGTTCAATGTTTACTATTATTGTTGTTTTTAGCTACATAGATTTGACAAAAACCTATTACATATCGAGAATTAAAATATATACTAGTTATTAATTACTTTTTTGTTGGTTCGGGAGCATTCTCTGATTGTTCTTGTTCCTCCTCATCTTCCACTAGCACGTTTAGGTCTGGTAGAATTCCCACTTCTGTTGCCTCTCCTCTTGTTGGCCCTGCAACCGATTTTGAACTACCATGATAATCTTTCCTCTGTGTTGTCTGTTCTTGAAAAGAAACAAGTTGGTGACGCAAGAAATCTACTTCATCCTGAAGTTGACCGATGAGAACATAGTGTTGATTGAGGGTATAAAGTGTAAATGTTGTTGTAGAGCAAAGGGAATTAACTCTAAGAGTCAATCTTTGCCTTTCCTAGTTGCTAGCCTTCAATTCCTCATCCACATTGTCTGTCCACTCCCTGTTATCCATACTTGCTTCCTTGTCCAGGAGAATTCACGGAGAACGAACTTGAGTACTAAGAATTGGGTGTTCCAATGACTTGATCAATCATTTTGAAGATTCTACAAAGTTTCTTCCAGAGCCTGACTTTACTTCTTCAGGGACACGCACCAGATTAAATCCATCGACTACAAAATCCAAGTTTGTTGAAAACTCTCAGGATTCCTTAGTTGGCCCAAACTGACCAGGAGACAAGCGACCCAGACGCTTTCCACACAGACTACAAATCCAAATTTTAGGAATGTCATGGAAAACCTTATTCCCAATTACATCTATAATTATTACTATGCGACGTACCTGATTTCCCATGCCTAATATATCCTTCACAAGCTAACCATGCATCTCTCGGGTACAACTAATGAGATCATCCTTAATTTGGCTAAAGAAATGTACTTCGTCATCCTCGCCACCTTCCACTATGATGATCATACGTCTCCCCTGCTCCAGAGCCATCATCACAAGTGCATTCACAAGCTTCCCCCTTACAAACTTCATCCTATGAATGATCTCTTCACGCACTGACTAATAACATTCTAGATTTCAAATGATTGTTCCCAAGCTTCTGAAGGAGATAGACGAGATAAGTAATGTGCATGTCCCTTCCATACGTCGAGGAGGTTGTACCACGTGCCTGAACCATTTTTTACACTTGGTCATTTCAAATTTTACGGAGGGGGAACCACCAACACCGTTCCATTCACCCCCATATGACCAGGAGCTAGCTCGATGGCCATGTTTGCTAAGGAATCCACAACTGTGTTTTTTATGACGGAGGATGTGAAAAAAATGTGCATGAAGTCCTTGCAAAGTTTTTCTAATGCGGTCAACAAAGTTTTCTAGACTTGTTTCTTTTGGTGAGGAGGCCTTGATAAAATAGCAGATTGTGTTTTTAGAATTCTCGACTATATTAAGCTCGGTGAATTTTATTTTCTTTGCCAATTGTATGCCCATATACATAGCATATGCTTCTGCTTTGTTATTGGCAGTGACTCCTAGATTCCAAGAATACTCCATTAATTGATTTCCTCTAGGTTCAAAGAGCACCCCTCCCGCACCTACCTCCCGGGGTTTCCTTTAGAAGATCCATCGAAACATAAGGTATAATTGGATTGAAAAGAGAGCTAAACTTGAAAATCTAAGGAGGGAGAATGAAGTCGTCAATCTAATCTAAGATTGGGTTTGTCCTTTATTGAGTAAAGCACATTAATCCTAGCCATCCACCTTTCTTCGTACTGGCTTAGCATTTGTGGTACCGCCATTCTTATTCTTTTGGAATTGATGAATTCGGCTAACTACCGCTGGGCATGAGAAGCTACGACTCCAGGATTCATATTTTGATCTTTAAAAATACTTATATTTCTGGCTAACCAGATTTGCCAACAAATAAATTTAGTTGTCGCCTTCCATACTCTTTGAAAAATCATTTTCCCAGAGAAAGATCCCCGATAGTGATTCTCGCATTTGCCAAGAAGATTTTTGCAAGAGGAAGGCCATTGGATTTTAGACCATAATTCTACAAATATTGATTTCCAAACGTGCTTTGCAAAATTACACTCTAGAAATAAATGAAAGGAAGTTTCTTCACTCTTTTTACATAGGGTGCATCAAAAGGGGCCTTTGATTCCTCTTTTAGCTATATTTTCTCTTGTAAGGATCTTGCCATGAGCAAGAGTCCAACAGCATGTATTCACTTTTTGTAATCCATCATTGCTCCATATGTTTTTCCACATCGGTTCCTTTGCTGGGAGAACAATATGCATTAAAAGAGCCTTGTAGCCTTCTTTTACCGAGTACCCAAAAGCTCCCCAACCCCAAGTATCAAGCTTCTGGAAGTGCACCGAAGTAGCCCCTTTGAGGGTAAGGAGAAGAAGATATTCTTGAGAATGCAGGTACCTAATGCAGAGAAGACTGAATAAGAGGAAATGAAGATTTGAGGATCTTCCAAATCGGAGAACCCTTTGACTGATTTGGGGGGAATCTAGACATCTCTTTCTATTTCCAGCCATGTACTTCTTTATCAATGCTTTTTTCCACCATTCATTTTTTCCTGATACCAACCTCCAAAGTATTTTTACACCCAGAGCAAGATTCAAAATTTCATGATCTTGAACTCCTAAACCTCCATGATCTTTTGGAGCTCCTACCAAGTTCCAATTTTCTAAATGAAATCTTTTTGTATTTGATTTGCCTCCTTGCGCCATAAAAATTGTCTAATGGCCTAAGCTAGTGCTTTTTTAAATCGCATGGGAGCCAGAAGAGAGGAAAATTGAAAAATGGGCAAGGATGACAGAATTGATTTAACTAGCACCAAACGCCCTGCTAGATTCAACCAGAAAGCACCCCATCCTTCCATTTTGTCTTTTACTTTCTGTAATAGTATTTGCCAAGTATCTCCCGAGACARCTTTGAGGCAAATTGGCATTCCAAGGTATTTAAAGGTTTTCCACTCAACTGAAATAGGAAACTGCATAATTTGAGCAATACATTGGATGACTAGGGCTTTTATGTTCCAAGCATAAATTTGAATTTTATTATGATTAATTAAGCCTCTCGAAACATGGGTGAATTGATCCAGTATTAATTTGAATCTTCGAGCAATAATCATGGATTATCCTCCCAACAACAAAGTGTCATCAACAAATTGTGAATGATTGATCCTCTTGACTCCTCTAGTTATACGAAGCCTAGGGACACCTCCTGTGGATAGTTCCCATTCTGATTTCCTGTTGAGAACCTCGGCCCTGAGGACAAACAAATAAGGGGAGAGAGGGCATCCATGTCTAATCCCGCAAGATGCTTTAAAAAGAGAAGCAGGCCTACCATTCATTGTTGGGTGTTTGGGCTGACCTGGGTTCTACCTTAGGTTTCCAACAAAAACCCT
This sequence comes from Picea sitchensis, assembly GCA_010110895.2. Lineage (NCBI taxonomy): Eukaryota > Viridiplantae > Streptophyta > Pinopsida > Pinales > Pinaceae > Picea > Picea sitchensis. The sequence goes on along the minus strand of SNQJ01S0000676.1, from coordinate 146,916 downwards.
ACAAACCATCAACCCTTCTGGAGACCAAAAGGCAACACTGCGCACATAGTGCACAATGAAGTCTCGCCCAAGATGGATTTATGGGTGACTGCAGGACCCAGATGTTTGCAGCCTTGGAAGGGATGCTTTTTAATTCAACAATCATCAAATCTATCATTCTACCATATCATTAAATTAAGATCTACCATTCTGTAACCATGTATATTCATTTAACATTCATTCTGCAACAAATATCATAACTATCCTAGTGCGCACTGCATTTTACTACTAATAGATTCATTCATTCATCATAAACTATTGCACGACATAAAAGAAACATTCCACACAGTGACACAATGTTTTATCGTGGTTCACCCCCTGGGCTACGTCCACAAAGATATGGAATTCTTTGCTTCTTTATTATTCTTCATCAATTTATTGTGTTGCGCGCATTACATCTGCATGTAGTCGAAGATATTGGTAATGGTTAGGCTGACAAGATCGCACCAAGCTCCACAACCTGTGACGTTACCCTCGGTTACAATTCATATCTCTCAGAAACTGACTCTTCTCCAAAACTAGCTCCACAACTAGATAACTCAAGCAGTAGCTCCACACACTATATCCAGACTCTAACCAGATCTCATCAAATCTTACAATACATATTTATACTACAAAAATTGGTTAAAACCCATTACAATCATGACCAAAACCCTAACCCTAAGTGGATTAGGTTTGTCCACATTCTAACTTCTTGCGCATGGTTGATCTGTGTCCTTCTTTCTTCCTTTGACTTTCATGCTTCCTCGCATTGTTTTTCCTTATTATCCGTCACACACTTCTTTTTTGGTCCATTTTCTAATTGTCTTCCTTGATTGATGTGTTGTTCCCCAAAATCGCATGTGCCAACAGGCCCCCAACACTCACTTGTGGCTCGTCCTTAGCCACTCAGGTAGTGTGTGCCTCCTGCATTGATTTCTTCAGTTCTTAGAACTTGCCTGAAATGTCTTCAACTTTATATTTCACTTGTGTGTTCTTCTCTGCGACAGTCTCCATATTCTGCGCAGTGATAGGATCCTTCAACAATTCTTCATTCTCCAATCCAACCTTTTTAACCTGACCCTTAGCTTCATAAATCTTTTTCAGCATTTTATCTGCACTTTCTTGCAGTGGCTCCAACTGTGCCTGCCTTGCCTGTTTTCTACTTGTATGTTGTTCAATTCTGCCTGCAAGTTCTTTAGTTCTTGTGCACTCCTCAATCTGTCTGAGATTGCCATAGTCTTCTATGTTTTATTTAAATGATGTACTGTTGTATTGGCCCCTTCTTCCTTCTGTTCTAATTCCTACAGTTTGTCATCCTCCTGCAGATGTGTCAATAACTGCACACTCCTCTTATATAGCTCTATGATTTCTTGAATGCTTTGCGCGATACTCTCTGAATGACTTGTAACCTCCTGCTCCCTTTGTGTTTTAACTTCTGGTGGGGTGCTAGGTGCTAGGAGTTCGTTCAACTCTGTAATGTGATTCATGTACGCCTCCATAGCTTGCACTATCTTTTCAATCTTCTCCTATGTTGGTATGTTCCCTTCTTGCGTGCTATCAGGAATTATTTTAAAAACTTCCTCCACTTTTTTCTCTATGTTTTCAGTGTTCTGCTTTACTGTATCTCTTTCGAATTGCACATGGTTCATTGTCAACTCCAGTGTCCTCTTTACTTCATTGGCCAGTTGTAGACTTGTCGCATTTGCGCGTGCCCTCAATTTAATCTCCTCTGTGACATTGATTTGCAGTTTATACAACACCTTCGTTGGAACCTTGGGCAGTGCAAAGTCCAAATGATTGATTTCCTTTAATGGTTTTTGCGTTGTCTCATCATACACCTGCAACATCTCTTGAGTTATGAAAAAATTCTCACTCCCCATTGATATTATTTGTATTGTCTCCTGCGCTAGAACTGATCTTTCTTGCAAAGTTTGTTGTTGTGCATGTTCTCTCAGTTGCGCTATAATGAGTTGTAGTTATTCTAATGCCTCTTTAAATTCTATCAACTTCTTGATTATCTCTTCCCTTTGCTTCTCTACACCATCCCATGCCTCTGTTGTGTGATCATGTACTTTCTCTGCAACCAGCTCTGCATCATCTTCTGTCAATGTGAGCTCAGGAATGCCCTTATGCACCTTCATCATTTTTCACTGACCTCCTGCATGTAATATTGTCCTCTTCATGGGTAGTGTCTTTGTCTGTGTTGTTGTACATGGGATGTCCATGTCTAGTAGATCTCCTCCTCCTAGTTCCTCTTGCATAGGAACATTATTATCCTTATGTACTCCTCCATTTGTTACTTGTGTGCAGTCCTTCTCCTGCGCTGACGGCTTGGGGATAGGGTTCCTCTGCCTTGGCTTTTTAACTGTCACACTCCCCCTTGTTTCCTTCGTGCATTCTACCACCTTCCGTGTATTCGTTGTTGGAATATTTGATTTATGTGAAGTGTCGGCTTCTTCTTGTTGCTTACCTTTTGATACCTTCTTGGAAACCACTAGTACCTTCCATTATGTAGGCCAGTCTTTCATGGCCCACTGCACTTCCTCTCCTATCACACAATACCTCAATTGTAACCATACCTTCTTGGGATCCCTTTTGGCCTAAATCCACATGTTGTGTATGGAAGCCTGAAAGTTAGCTATGCTTTGATGCTCTTCCACCACTTCTAGTGGTATCCTCCATGTATCAGCCAACTTTTCCTGCATCTCGTCATAATACATGGAAAATATGTTGGAATTTTCCTTCTTTTGTTTTGCATATGAAGTGTGCCATAATGTGGTATACTTTGTTGCGCGACACTTTCCTGGCCTCGGGTAAAATCCGTTATATTCGGGTTCTCCCCAACCCACCAAAGCTATCAATATAATTAACTATGTATATAGGAACTTTGTTCCAAGATCCTGTGCATCCTTGCAGTCATCCAAAAACAAATTCAGTAAATATGGGGTCCAACTGAGTATACTCCCCTTCACGGACTGCACAACTGTTTCTTTGACTCCTGTAGGTGCTTCTTCCTTGCGACATTCCCTTATAAGTTTACAAGCCATCATCTCGATCGCCAATATGGTTGTCGGTTCACTGGTTATGTTAATGATCACCCCCCTAGATCCTCTGTCAGTACTATATTTCTTCTTCATCTCCTCTACCATAGATTTCTCCTTTGTCTTGCCATCTAAATATTGTTATGGATTTTCTCCATCTGTTGGAAACCCTGTAATGTCTGCAATTAAATCTACATCTATTTATGTTGATTTGTTCATCCATAGAACACCTCCATGCACCAAGGAAAATAGTTGTTTCACGCATGCATTGACATCTTTTCCTCTCCCAACATGGGGAATTTCCAACAGGTCCATGATACATGTGTTATACAATCCTGCAATCCATTTCTTTGGCTCTAAAATTGGAACCCATGGCGGACCTTTACCTTTGCTCTCCATATAACTCGTGGCGCAAACTTAGGCAACTTGTCCCTGTTTGTAATATCATGGTCCACATACTTCAGTTTATCCACACATACTAACATGCTAGGAAGGATCTTGACTTCTTCGGGTATGCACGACAGTGTTAGTTTTACTTCTTTCTGTTTGCGTAGTGATCTTTGTATCGTTTATTTTCCCTTTGTCTTCATTGTCGCTATCGATGGTCATGCTTATTGGTGTGTATCCTCTTCGTCTTATGCGTCTGAATATTGTTGTCCTGTAATATCTTCCACTAGTAGTTCCTCCGACTACTGCATTGGTTCTGCAACAGGGTGTTGTGCTTCTTCGACATGTCCTCTAGGCTCATCCGACTCTATTCTTTCATCATCGTGCTCATCCATCTGTTGTGGTGCTCCTAATCCAAGTTGTTGTGTGAGTTCTGCTCTGTGCTAGGGTTTCATGTCGCTCCCCGCATCTCAACCTCCATCTCCTCTATCACTGGAACTTATTTTTCTTCTACAAGCATGGGACTCACTAGATTGATGATTGGTGAAGGAACAACATCCATGTCCACCACTCCTTTCGGCTGAATGTTTACCCCCTTAGTCGTTGTATCCTTTGGCGATCTAGTGGAACTGTGTGTTTCCTTATAGTTTGGCTCGGAGCTCCAACCTTCGGTGGCGTCATTCTACTAATTCCTGCAAAATTTGCTCTGAATCTTCATTGAATACTTCGGAAATACCTGCTCACACCGCGTTTTCGCTCCTTATCTCTCATTTTCTCAATGTCACAATGAGTATTGCCTTGCAAGTTTACTACTTTTATAAGTCCCATCATAAATGCTCTGTCGCGCTGTACTTTTTTCAACCACTGCCTTTTTTTTTCCAGCTGCTTTCTGTCTCGACCCGYTGCTTTTTCTACTTGGTACCCTTTCTCCGACGCGCATCGTCTTCAAGTATTTTCTATATCAATTGTTGTCTTTTGTTTTCTGAATTGTCTAACTGCATGCAAAACACTTATCGATCTAATTCATCTTTTTGGATTTTTTCTTTCTTTTCCCATTTTTTTTTCTCTTCTTTTCTTCTTTTTCCACTTTTTTCTTTCTTTTTAAGTTTTTACTATATACACTATGTACAACTCCGCTTTTCTGCGCTGCAACTACTAAGGGTTACTGGGTCGACTGTCCCTATACATTTTAGTTGACTACCATTCATCAATACTTGCATCTCTTTTCATGTTAAATCCTTCAGTTGCACAACACCTCCATCTGTGACATAATTTATCTCAGATGGTCGTAGCCAATGCATCCTGTATTTCCCTAGGTGTTGTAAGTATTTACTGTCATTGAGGAGAACTAGATCTCCTTCCTTGAAGTTCTTCTTCTTGATGTGTCTATCATGCCAAGCTTTATCCTTTGCTTTCTATACTTCTTAGCAGAAACTAACCATAATCATGTCTTCTTCTAATTCCATAAGTTGAGCCAATCTTTCTTGAGGTGGGCATTTTTCTGTCATGTTTGTAATGGTTGAAATGCGCAGACTAGGTATCAAATATTCCAAAGGCATTACTGCTTCCTGAACATACACCAATCTGAAAGGTGTCTTCCCTGTAAATTTCTTACATGTAGTTCTATAATCCAATAATATTGTTGCTATCTTCAAATCCCAATCAACCATATTCACATTGAAAATCTTAGTTAAGGAATTCTCCAAAATCTTATTAAATGCTTCCACTGTTTCATTATATTGAGGATGGTATGGAGTGCTCTTTTGATGGTGTATCTCAAATTCTTCAGTCATTACCTGAATGGTACTGTTAATAAAATGAGTTCCTTGATCACTCATCAAAATCCTAGGGAATCCAAATCTTGTAATTACATGTTCAACCAGAAAGTGTGCTACAATCTTTTACTATTGTTGCTTTAGCCCATCAGGTTAAGTATTTTGTCATTGTAATAATGTACCTTGCTCTTGATCTTCAAGTTGGTGGATTGATTGGACCTACAAAGTCAATTGCCCTTTTATCAAACACTTTAAGAGTTACCTGAGGTCTTAATGGCATCTCATCCCTCCTGGATGGCTTTCCTACCCTCTAACAAACATCACAAGCCTGACAATACTAATCCTTTGCATCTCTAGAAATTTTTGGCCACCATAATCTTGTGCGTAGTATCTTATGCACAATAGCCTTCCCTGCATAATTCCCTCCAACTATTCCTTCATGTGTTTTTGCTAAGATGATAGGACATTCATATTCCATAACACATCTCTTTAAAATATTGTATGATCCTAGATTATACAAATGTCCTGCAATAAGTTGATAATGGCATCTTCTACCACCAAGTTCTTCTATTGCGCAATGGTATATTCCTTTGGAGCAAATCCAATACTAAAAAATTCAATGACATCAACAAAATATTCATCAACAATTTGCACTGAAAACAGTTGTGCATCAGGAAAATTGTCCTCTAAACTGCTTGGTTCCTCCCCATTGGTTATCCTAAACAAATGATCTGGCCCTACATTCAATCTTCCAGGTTTCACAACTACTTCAAAATCAAACTCTTGTAATAACAACAACCATCTACATATCCTTCCCCTCAATATTGGCTTGTTGACCAGGTATTTAAGAGTAGAGTGATCTATGAACATCTTGAAATATTGGCCTAATAAATAATGTCCGAACTTCTGCAATACATACACCATAGCCAAATCTTCTCTTCCTGTTGTATTGTAATTCTATTTTGACTTTGACAATTTCCTACTTGCAAATGCTATTGGGTGATCTATATCACCTTCTCCTAGTTGTGTTAATACTGCTCCAACTACTATTGAAGATGCATCCATGTGAACATGGAACTACTTTGACCAATATGGAAACACCAGAATTGGTGTTGTCACCATTTTCTCCTTCAAGATGTCCAAACTCTGTTGGCACTCATCACTCCACTGAAACTTGATATCCTTCGTTAACAACTTCTCCATTGGCGTAGTAATCCGTGCATAGTTATTTATAAACTTTCTATAGTAACCTGTATGACCAAGTGTAGCTCTTAATTGGTGCACTAACTTGGGTGGTGGTAAATTAACAATGACAACAATCTTGGCAAGATCAACCAGCAGACCCTGTTTACACACCACATGCCTTAGCAAAATTCCAAATGGTGCACTGAATATGCATTTCTTATTGTTCAAAGAGATTTGACACTGTCTACACCTATCTAGCATCAATCTTAAAATTTCCACATGATCCTTTAATAGGCTAAATATTGTCCAATAATCTAGATAAACCTCGAAAAACTTATGTATGAAATCCTTAAATGTAGCTACCACTACCCTTTAAAAAGTAGCGAGGGAATTCTTCAATCCAAATGGCATCATTGTGTACTGATATGACCCCCATTCTGTAGCAAATGTAGTCTTATGACGATCCTCTGGTGTTATTTTGATCCAGCGATACCCTGAAAATCCATCAGTAAATGACTATGCTTCTTGCCCTCCTACATTCTCCAAGACCTCATCTGTAAATGGAGTAGGGAAGGGATCATGCAAACATGAATCATTTAACTTCCTCAAGTCTACACATATCCTTATTCCCCCTTTCTTCTACTCCTGAACTACCATAGGGATAATCCACTTAGATTCTTCAAAATGTTCTATTATCCCTACTGCTAACATTTTATCAATTTTTGCCTTCACTTTCTGCTTATATACTGGATTCAACCTGTAGGGTCTTTGTGATATTGGTCTGACATCTGATATTGAGGGGATCTTCATATCTCTAAGTTCTCTTGCTACCCCTTTCATTTATGAAAACGTCGTTGGAAACAAATCACTATACTCGCGCAGTAACTCTATTATTCTTTCCATTGTCTGGTTATCCCAATAGTCACCAATACTTGCAATCTTTGGATTCTCTTATGTTCCAATATTTACCTTCTATATCTTCAATGGTGTAACAAATTCTTTTGACTCTAAATTTGGACCTTATACTTATCTTTCCCCGTCAACTTTTGTAATCTGGATATCACGCAGGTTTTCTTCTGTTGGGTCATCTTCTGTGACATGGTAATAGTGTAATAACTGTCCGACTGTCTGTCGATTCTGGTTCTGATAAGTTGTTACAATTTCAACTTCAAGTTCTTCAAAGATACTCTCTTTTATCAACTTCAGTGTTGTATCTATCTCTGGATTCTCATGTTCAAATGCAAAGGTGATCACAAAGTTCTGCTGCAAATGTTCCAATTTCAGTTCCTCTATGCAGTTACAATTTTGTATACCAATTCCTTGGGATTCCTTCCAATGTATGAATAAAGTGACGTGGCCACTTTTATAGTGGTACCAATATCCATTAGGTTATACATCTTTCTATATGTTCTTTGAGCTGTCCTATTCCATCATATTTCTCCATATATTTCTTCGCATGTTCTGCGCCAAATATGATGCGCAATAATCTTTTACATTGATACCAATTATGAATCTTCTCTTTATGAGTACCCCAACAACGTGCATGTGTAGCTTTCAAGGAAATATCTAACACTGGTAACCTCTGACTTTCCAAAACTTCTAACTCAAACTTTGTTAAAAATTCTTCTAAATCATTCTGACCATAAAAAGTTGGAGGTTCTCTTACCTCTGTGTCAACCCATCTTAGTGTGCGTGTCATTCTTGCACATCTTCTTGTGGATATCTCATGAAATCCCTACTACCAATTCTCCAATACTGTGTCATAATTTGAAGCACAAGAACTAATGCTTCTCCAACTAAGCATTCCATCTGTTGTTGGGTTAATGTAATCTTCCTTGCACGCGATAGTTATATATAACTGGTTTATCTCTTCTGTGATGAAATTCTCTATTGTAGTTTCAACGTATCTTCCTCCATATAAAGGATATAATGGTGCAATGACTCTATATTCTCTTGATTCAAAACTCATTTTCTTGGTCTTCAAGTTGATGATAACCTGATTGTCAAAAGCTCAATCTAGTCCCAAAAATGCTAGATATGGTGTAGTGTTATCCACTATATCAATTATCTCAAAGTCTGTCATAGTGCGCACACCATCTAAATCCATCGGTATTCCCTTCAATCTTCAAATTGATATCACTTTATGTTGATTTGTCAATTTCAGCTGAATGGGTGAATATCCCAATGTAGGTTCCCCCATACATTCCCATGTTTTCTTAGACAAAACATTTACTTCAGACCCCAAATCTAATATGATATCACCCATGTTAAAGTCTCCAATATTTTCATTCAATCTAAACTCCCTATTTGTTCTTGTCTTCCTACGAACATGATTTACTTCCCTATGTTCTAGTTGTAACTCTTCTCCAGAATTGTATTTTTCTAACAAACCTTGTAACATTTTTATGATGATTTATCATTCAACAACTTCAAGCAAGACCCCAAAAATTTTCTTAGATTAATTAATTGTTCTAAAGATTGATCTCTGTTGATATAATCAAATAGATGAGGCATACCATATACTCGTACATCATATCCTGGCTTTGTACCCGAAGTAGAAACAATATTCTCCTTCAAAATTTCTTGTTTAGCCTCCTTGGATGTCTCATTTTCTTTCCGCGCATCAAAATGTTGTTGAGGTGTTGTATTCTTTCTAATCCACTGGTGTTGGTTATGATCCTGCTTTGTTGCATCTGCTCCTATCTTGGTTCCACCTAGAGTAACTATATCGATATTTTCCCCATCATCTTCTCTACTTTCTGTAGCAATCCATTGAACATTTTGGTTATTCTGATTCCTCTTTTCCTATATCTTTATTAGAAGTGTCGGACAATCTTATGTATTATGATCCGTTGCACAATAATACATACATGTTGTTGGTGACTGTGGACAATCCCTTGCATAATGTCCAGGTTTTTGACAATTGTGACAGGTTAATAGTCCTCTACCTCCTCCAAATCCTATTATGAATCCTCCTATGATGCCTTGATTGTCTCTGCGCGATGTATTAAACTATGGTACCTGATTATACTGAAGTGGTGCTGCAAACTAATGCACATTATTATACTGTGGTGGCATTGTAAACTACTGAACGTTATTATATTGTTGCGCAGGTGGACCTGTCATAGGTTCAACCTGCATCCTATATGCATATGAGTTCCTCTCCTTCATTATTTTCAAGGTTATACAATCCTTGTCCTTGTGTCCTACAGATTTGCAGAAATTGCATAATGTACTCTTAGGTATTGTTTAATACTTTTGCATCATTGGACAATGATATGGATCATGTCCATGTGTTCTACATATTTCACACCATGGTCCTCCTGTAGGTAAGGGATTCGACAATCCTGCTCCCAAGTATTGCGCAAATGTTGGGCACTCATTCTTATGAGCACTCATTCTTATGATGTCCTTTTGTTCTACATAAAGTAAACCAAACAACTTCCCCCTTTTCCTTGCCTTTGTTCTGATTTAGTTGAAATGCCAAATTCTTGAGATCCGCTCTCAGCTCTTCTACAGATGGATTTGTATGTTTATACTGATTTTCTTCTAATTTCAAGGATGCTTGTAGAGCCTCAACCCAAGTATGGAACTTCTATTGCCTCAATGGATATTTAAGGTGTGCCAATAATGAATTAATGAATAGGTGCCTATGTTACATATCTGTGATGGGGTATTTCAACTTACCTTTCAATCATTTGAACTTATGGTTGACTTCCCAAAACGACTCTCTTGGATTTTGTTTGATTTCTATCATCTCATTCGTGTATTGATCCTTTGAACTTGGTTATTGGAATTCATTGATTAGTGCCTTCTTCGTGTTTGCAATGGTTGTAAGTGCTCCTTGTGGATTGTTTACTGTGAGGCCCATATACCAATCCGGTGCGCGGTCTCTGAATGTAATTGCAAGTTGTGATACTTTTATATATTCATCCATGATTTGTTTAGCTGCCCAGATATTCTCACAAATGAATAAATGCTTCTCTGGGTCCTCTGACCTTCCCCATGAAACTATGGCAACCAAATAGTTGGATCATGTCTTGTGCCATTGTAAAATTTATTTTACCACCGTCACGCGGTGTAGAAAATTAACTACTACTAGTTGAATTCATACTTCCATATGAATTTCCATTGGACCCTCATCCTACTAAAATCCTTATGCTATTGATTTGTGGTTGTCTAAACGATTATTTCTCTTCAGATGTCTTAGTCTCACATGGGGTTGTGGGTTCCACACTAATTTTGATCTGGAATGGAGAGCCTTCTTTTGCGCCAGACCCTTGACCTCTGGTTTTTCTCTCATATGTGGCGCGCAGGATTTCCTCAATCTACTATGTAGCACGGATATCCTCTACTTCCTCTTCATCACTGTCCAAGCCCTCTCGCTCGACTACTGCCCTATTTTTCCTATTGATATTATACTAGTAGGGTCTTCCATTGTGCGTCGTTCTCGCTCTTTCCATTATTTCCTTTATCTGATTTCCATCCATCATAATGGGGTCCATTTCTTCTTTCTTCTGACCTCTATCTATGTCCTTCTCCATTTCTCATATCGTCCTCAGTGCTTGCCCATGTCTCCCCATGCATGCATAGTGATTTAACTGTCTGACTCCATTGTCATCACTCCTTTATCATGCAATATTATCTTCATCGACGTGTAAAGTGATCTAATATATCTTCCTCTCGGCCCCTTCAAAAAATCTTGTTCTACAACAGTGTAAGACTTTGCAGTATTGACTGCAAACTCGGTAATAAATCCTACAATAATGCTATATAGCCAAAAATCGACTACGCACGTGAATTTATTATTGACTTTTTGTATCCATGCAATATTCTCAGTAGTCCACTCTACTAGTCTTATTCGATTATTTGGGTGATTATCCTTCAATCTCAGTATCCACTCTTGCAACAGTTCTGGAAAATAAAAATAAAATGCCTCATGAAGATTAGTAAAAACATTCCTTTTCAAATACTGATGCGGATTATACTGAGGGTTTCTATTGTCCTTCTGTGTGAAGTCGAGCTCTTTTGTGGCTAACTATCTTTCAATCTCCTGCTTAGTTGGATTCCATGGCCTGAACATCCCCTTTTACTACTGCATTCTCTTCACTGTCCTTCTCATCAAATCCCCTCCAATCTGTTATTCTGAGTTCCAGCCGACAACAAAACCATTTGTTGGATGGTTGGGCTGACTCAGGTTCTACCTTAAGTTTCCAACAAAAAACCTACAAACCATCGACCCTTCTGGAGACCAGAAGGCAACACTGTGCACATTGAAGTCTCACCCGATATGACTTTATGGGCGACTTTAGGATCCATATGTTTGCAACCTTGAAAGGGATGTTGATTTGGTGATGTTAGACATGCTTTTTACTTCAACATTCATCATATCTATCATTCTACCGTATCATTAAATCCATATCTACCATTATGTAACCATGTATATTCATTTAACATTCATTCTGCAACAAATATCAAAACTATTCTAGTGCACGTTGCATTTTACAACTAATAGATTCATTCATTTATCATAAACCATTGCAAGACATAAAAGAAACATTCCAGACAGTGACACAATGCTTTACCCCCATGGGCTACGTCCACAAAGATCTGTCATTCTTCTCTTCTTTATTATTCTCCATCAAGTTATTACGCTGCACGCATTACATCTGCATATAGCCGAAGCTATTGGTAATGGTGAGGCTGACAAGATCGCACAAAGATCCACAAATTGCGACCTTACCCGCAGTTACAATTCATATCTCTAAAAAAATGACTCTACTCCAAATCTATCTCCACAATTAGATAACTCAAGCAATAGCTCCACACACTGTATCTAGACTGATGTAGCCAAAGCCCGAGATTCATTCACAAGATCAAATAAACCATGAAAACACAGGAGAATGGAAAAATAACCCTATTTTATTCCTTCTCCATCCTAACTACTACAATCGAAGTTCAACCCCTTATAAATACTATGTGGGATTTTCGAAAACAACTAATTTTAGAAAAACAACTACTTTTTAGAAAAACAACTACTTTTTAGAAAAAACAACTAAATTTAGAAAATTCTCGCATGACTCTACAAATGAACACTAACTAAGAGCTAACTAGCGTGAAACTATTTGTCAACTCGCTTTTCTGAGTAAGCTCAAAAAATAAGAGATAACTGATAATTGAAAAATTAAAAATTCTCGTAAAAACACTATAACCCCAATTTGAGGCCTTTTATGAGGGAATTTGGCCTTGAAAAAGTGTCGAAACCATGTCCAATCAGATAAGTCCAGTTGGCACGATAGTGAACTCTTCGATACGCAACTCCCCATAAAATTTTAGCCCAAACGGGTAATCGAGTCAAAAGTTATGACCCTCGAAAAATCCCTGCATCATTCTCCTCTGGTTGAAAAGAACACAACTCCTGCATGTTATTGTCTTCAAAGTGTTTCCATTTAATGGGATCTAGGTTCAGTAAGTCACCCTTTGTAATCCACGTACTCTTTGTTAGTGCTACGTCTTCCCATTGGACCATATATCAGTTGTATTGGCCTTGTCGAGTATGAAGGGTCTTCTTATCTAAAATATGTGCAATCTTTTCCTTTTTCTTGTTTGGAATGTCATTTTTCCAATCCACCTCTTCCTCACTGTCATCACCCAGATCATCCCCATGGAAGATATACAAATCAGAAATGTTAAACAGATGGGAGATATCGAGGTCAGCTGGTAAATCGACCTTATAAACATTGTCATTGATTTTCTCGAGAATCTTGCACAGACCAATTTTCTTATACTTCAATTTGTGGTAGGTTCCTCGAGGGAACCGCTCCTTCCGTAAATAAACCATCACCAAATCACCTTCATTGAATACTTGGTATCGTTGGTGAACATCTTTGATAATTTTGTTTTGTTCATTATTAGCCTACAATTTTTGTCTCACCTGTTGCTGCAACTGTTGAATGTGCAAATTGGGAGGGGATCTCCATATTTTCCTCTATATTTTCCAAGATTTCAAATAGATTTCTACTTGTTTCGTCTTTTCTATTTACTCCCGCAGAGGATATCTGCGGGGGGATAAGGAGGAGCAGGACCTCCTTGAGCTAGATTTGGCTGATGGACTGCCTTCCCTGCTGTTTTTTTTTCTTTTTGGTTGTTGCCACTGTTCTTGAGCTCTTTCCTTTGGGGGATCTGATTTATTCTGTGGACATCTTTTTGCAAAATGCCCATATTCGTGACAAGTTTTGCACTTAAAGGGGATTTTTCATAATCTACTTGTTGGATGTAAGACCAGTTATCCAAAGTTAACGAAATGGCCTCTGGTAGTCCCTTTTCCAGATGTACCTCTACACGAATTCGCTCACATGATTTCATACCATCTTGTGGTTCGACTCGATCAATGAATCTTCCTAGGATATTCCCAATACTTTGAAGTGTTTCATCATTCCAACAGTGGAGCGGGAGAAACAGAAGACACACCCAAACCGAGACAGTCGAAAGGATGTCATTTTCAGGACTAAAGTCCGGAGTCCATTTATTTAAATACATTCCCCTTGACCCCATAAAGTAATGCCCATTTCTAAGGATTAGATCCCGATCTGCTTTTTTTTCAAACAGAAAGGCAAAAAAACCCTTATCACATAATGTCGAGGACATTTTCCCTTGTATCATTTTCTTCTAGTTTAGATCTAACCATTGCGCCATGGCTTTCGGTGAAGGCCATATTCCTATAAATTGACCAATCAGTCCATTCTATGCAAGCCGAAGAGAAAAAGGGCATGCCGACAAGGGATGGACATGAACCTTTGGTATCTTGTCAAGTTTTTTCATGAACTTGGGGGGAGAAGACTTTGCCGATTTGGGGTATGAAGCAATCAAATCCTGAAAAGTAGTGATATTAGGGGAAGGAGGGGGGGCTCCTCCTCCCGAACCCGAGGCCATGTCGAAGAGAGAACCTCCAAGAGATCCAGACAACTGGAGGATGACTGCTAAACCCTAGCCGTAGAGCTAGTGCGATTTTTTTGAATTGTATAAAAATTTTGTAAATATTTTTCACACAACTATACATTTTAATATATATTATTTAATATATGATTGTTATATATATAAATATATATATAATGTATTTTAATTTTATATGTTAAAACAAAATTATAATAAAAATTACAACTAAATAAAAAAAATTCCATATCATATTTAAAAATAATATTTTTATATTTATACACTAAATCCAAATTATTCAAATAAAGATTAATATCAAATATTAAACATAAAAAAATGAAAACCGTAAAAATTAAAAGATTTCTCCTCATCAAACAAAACACAAAATCAATATAAATAAGTTATGAATTTTACATATTCAAAAAATAATAATAATACTTAAAAGATCCTTCACAATCCTTAAAAAAAGAGTAATGGTACTTGCAAAATACTTCACAATCCTTAAAATGAGAGTAATGGTACTTGCATTATCCTTCACAATCCCTAAACCTAGATAGTAATGGTAATTGAAAAATTCTTCACAATCCCTAAATCTAAACTATTTAAATGAAGGAGAGTAATGATACTGGAAAGATCCTTCACAATCCTTAAAAGGAAAATAATGGTAATTGAAAAATCCTTCACAATCCATAAATCTAAAAAATAATAATACTTAAAAAAAATTCATTCACAATCCATAAATCTAAAAAGTAACAATACTTTAAAAAAAATCTTTCGAATCGCTAAGTGTAAACTATTTAAATGAAGGAGAATAATGATTCTTCAATATTTAAATATTTAAAGGAAAAAGGATAATATTACATGCTAAATCCTTCACAATCTCTAAAGGGAAAGTAATGGTGCTTGAAAGATCTTTCAAAATCTTTATCTAAACAATCTCTAAATCTTAACTATTCACATCTATAAAGTAATGGTACTTAAAATATTTTGGACAATCCCTAATTTAAACCATTAAAATGAAGAAGATTAATAATACTTGAATATTTAAATGAAAGAAGGGAATGTAACTTGAAAAATGTTCACAATCTATTGAAGGAAAAGTAATGGTGCTTCGAAGATCCTTCACAATCCTTATCTAAACAATCTCTAAATCTATCTTAATTATTCACATGGGGAGGATAGTAGTAATTGAAAGGTACATTTGTTAATATATATATATATATATATATATATATATATTATGTTTATTTTCAAATCGTTCTTTTATAACAAATTAGAGAAAAAAATAAATTTATTTTTATATAGTTTTTTATTATAAAATTTAAAATTATATATAAGAAATTCATAAGATTTATTGGATATTGAATTTTATAGATATTAAAAAATAATATGCACATTGTAATGTTTAATGGGATATATTTTGGAATATACAGTGTTACATGTGCAATAGATTTAATGACGTATATCCTAACATATACTCCATTGATATTGTATAGATTTAATGACGTATATCCTAACATATACTCCATTGATATTGTATTGTTTATTGCATATTACTCGTCATGCACATTTATATCTTAAAAAAAGAAATCAATGTATTTAAATGTTGCATAATAAACATAGTTTATAAACATAAAATAGAAGATTTGAAAATGAAAAAGTGAAAAATGAAATTTTAATTGAATTCGCCCCTAACAAATCTAAAAGGAATATCATTTACAATCACACAAGTTCCAATTCTTAACTTATTCAATGGTTTTTATTTATTTATTTTTTAAATGATAAATATTGTTTAGCAAGGTGTTAAGTTCATAACATACTTTTAAATTGTATTTTTTTTTTTAATTTTTTTTTATGGTAGAAGTAAATCTTTGCATTTTAATATTAAAGATTTTTTTTTTTTGCATATTATATTAATTTAAAAACAATTTTTAGTTTTCAAGAAAATTAAATTTTTCTAAGTATTTGAGTTTTATTAATCCCTGCAGTAGGTATAAAGGGATTATAGTAATAGATAATTCGTTGACCTAGTATTAATTTGTCAATTGATCATAAATATTTGCAGAATATCTAATGTTGGAACTAGGGAACAAAAGACATTTCTTTTTACATAATAAAAAGTACCATGTATATCATGATCTGATTGGATAACATATTGGAGGTCTTATTGATGGTTTCACTATTCCCAATGTTTTATATGTGAGCATATCCAAACTTTTTGATACTATACCATCTTTTTGAATCATATATTTTTTTTATGCATTTCTTGAAGCTGAATCAATGCTAGCATTAGTTCGAATGTTTTTCTTAGCATTTTCTGCTAGCTAAATTTATCCCAATGTTTGATATTCCAATGTATCCAAGGTTTGTCTATTTTATTATTATTATTAAGTACTTAACTTACTTAAATACTGCCACAAACATTCTTTCTTAAATGTTTACATAGCGTGAGGCACTTGGACGGTTCTGATAGACTTAAATGTTTACCTACATGTCTCAGAGCCTTAAATGTTTACTTACCATGTATATCACGAAACATGGACACGAAAAATAAAAATAAGTTTGAATAATTAATTGAATAAAATTTAACAAAACATTATCACATATTAATAATAAATACTATATTTAATATTAATATTACACTATAGATATCATAAATTTAATTTATAGTTTATGAATGGAAATAAATGTGTGGGTTGCAAGTTGCAATACATGTGGTATCCATGCATAATTTAGTATTCCCCAATTAGTTTTATTTGAAATTTATAAAAAAATATTAATGTCTAGTACATCAACGAAGGTTCGCGGGTTCACATTTTCCATTTTCCATTTTTCCATTGATATTCTATAAATTACTCAGTCTCATGTATATGACGGAATTGTTGGGTGCAAAATGTATATGACATAAGTGTTGGGTGCAAAATGTATATCACGAAACATGCTGGACATGAAAAATGAAACATGTGAACCTCGACTCCACCAACCCGCAACTCCGTAATTGTTGGGTGCAAAATGTATATGGTGGAAGTGTTGGGTGCAAAAAGTATATCAAGGAACAAACTGGACATGAAAATTGAAAAATTAAAATAAATTTCACCTTTATTATCATAAACAAAATCAAAATTCCAAAATTACATTTAAAAACGTTAAAAATAATATTGAATAAAATTTAAATAATTGTTTATATTTGTTGGGTGCAAAATGTATATGGCGGAAGTGTTGGGTACAAAAAGTATATCACGGAATGTACATAAAAAATGAAAAATGAAAATAAATTTCACCTTTATTATCATAAACAAAATCAAAATTCCAAAATTCCAAATTTACATTTAAAAACGTACAAGTATATGACGCAATTGTTGGGTGCAAAATGTATATGACATAAGTGTTGAGTGCAAATGTATATCACAGAACATGTTGGACATGAAAAATGAAACATGTGAACTTGCGACTCCGCCAAACCCACAACTCTGTAATTGTTGGGTGTAAAATGTATATGACGGAAGTGTTGGGTGCAAAAAGTATATCACTGAAGAAACTGGATATAAAAAATGAAAAATTAAAATAAATTTCACCTTTATTATCATAAACAAAATCAAAATTCCAAAATTCCATATTTACATTTTAAAATGTATAAGTATATGAGGGAATTGTTGGGTGCAAAATGTATATGACGGATTATCATAAGCAAAATCAAAATTCCAAAATTACATTTAAAAACGTTAAAAATAATACTGAATAAAATTTAAATAATTGTTTATACTTGTTGGGTGCAAAATGTATATGGCGAAGTGTTGGGTGCAAAAAGTATATCACAGAACAAGCTGGACATGAAAAATGAAAAATGAAAATAAATTTCATTTTTATTATCATAAACAAAATCAAAATTCCAAAATTCCAAATTTACATTTAAATACATATAAGTATATGATGTAATTGTTGGGTGCAAAATGTATATCACGGAAAATGCTGGACATGAAAAATGAAACATGTGAACTCGCGACTCTGCCAACCCGCAACTCCGTAATTGTTGGGTGCAAAATGTATATGGCAGAAGTTTTGGGTGCAAAAAGTATATCATGGAACAAGCTGGACATGAAAAATTAAAATAAACCTTTATTATCATAAACAAAATCAAAATTCCAAAATTCCAAATTTACATTTAAAAACGTAAATGTATATGATGGAAGTGTTGGGTGCAAAATGTATATCACGGAACATGCTGGACATGAAAAATGAAACATGTGAACCCGCCACTCCGCCAATCCACAACTCCGTAATTGTTGGGTGCAAAATGTATATGGTGGAAGTGTTGGGTGCAAAAAATATATCACTGAACAAGGTGGACATGAAAAATGAAAAATTAGAATAAATTTCACCTTTATTATCATAAACAAAATCAAAATTCCAAAATTCCAAATTTACATTTAAAAATGTATAAGCATATGACGGAATTGTTGGGTGCAAAATGTATATGACGGAAGTGTTGGGTGTAAAATGTATATCACGAAACATGTTGGACATGAAAAATGAAACATGTGAACCCGCGACTCCGTCAACTCGCAACTCCTTAATTGTTGGGTGCAAAATGTATATGGCGAAAGTGTTGGGTGCAAAAAATATATCACAGAACAAGTTGGACATAGAAAATGAAAAATTAAAATAAATTTCATCTTTATTATCATAAACAAAATCAAAATTCTAAAATTCCAAATTTACATTTAAAAACCTTAAAAATAATATTGAATAAAATTGAAATAATTGTTTATACTTGTTGGGTGCAAAATGTATATCGCATAAGTGTTGGGTGCAAAAAGTATATCATGGAACAAGCTGGACATGAAAAATGAAAAATGAAAATAAATTTCAGCTTTATTATCATCAACATATTCAAAATTCCAAATTTACATTTAAAAACGTATAAGTATATGACGGAATTGTTGGGTGCAACATGTATATCACGGAACATGTTGCACATGAAAAATAAAACATGTGAACCCGTCACTCCGCCAACCCGAGACTCCGTAATTGTTGGGTGCAAAATGTATATGGCGAAAGTGTTGGGGTGCAAAAAATATATCACGGAACAAGCTGGACACCTTAAAAATAATATTGACTAAAATTTAAATAATTGTTTATACTTGTTGGGTGCAAAATGTATATGGCCGAAGTGTTGAGTGCAAAAAGTATACCATGGAACAAGGTGGACATGAAAAATTAAAATAAATTTCATCTTTATTATCATAAACATAATCAAAATTCCAAAATTCTAAATTTACATTTAAAAACTTATAAGTATATGACGGAATTGTTGGGTGCAAAATGTATATGATGGAAGTGTTGGGTGCAAAATGTATATCACGGAACATGGTGCACATGAAAAATGAAACATGTGAACTTGCCACTCCACCAACCCACGACTCCTTAATTGTTGGGTGCAAAATGTATATGGCGGAAGTGTTGGGTGCAAAAAGTATATTACAGAACAAGCTGGACATGAAAAATGAAAAATGGAAATAAATTTCACCTTTATTATCATAAACAAAATCAAAATTCAAAATTTACATTTAAAAACGTATAAGTATATGACATAATTGTTGGGTGCAAAATGTATATGACGGAAGTGTTGGGTGCAAAATGTATATCACGGAACATTGGACATGAAAAATGAAACATGTGAACCCATGTGAACCCGTGACTCAGCCAACCCAACTCGTAATTGTTGGGTGAAGCTGAACATGAAAAATGAAAAATGAAAATAAATTTCACCTTTATTATCATAAACAAAATCAAAATTCCCAAATTCCAAATTTACATTTAAAAACGTTAAAAATAATATTGAATAAAATTTAAATAATTGTTTACACTTGTTGGGTGCAAAATGTATATGGCGGAAGTGTTGGGTGCAAAAAATATGACGGAATTGTTGGGTGCAAAATGTATATCACGGAACATGTTGGACATGAAAAATGAAACATGTGAACCTGCGACTCCGCCAACCGGCTCCGCCAACCGTTGACTTCGTAATTGTTGGATGCAAAATGTATATGGCGGAAGTGTTGGGTGCAAAAAATATATCACGGAACAAGCTGGACATGAAAAATGAAAAATGAAAACAAATTTCACCTTTATTATCATAAACAAAATCAAAATTCCAAAATTCCAAATTTACATTTAAAAACGTATAAGTTTATGACGGAAGTGTTGGGTGCAAAATGTATATCACAGAACATGCTGGACATGAAAAATGAAACATGTGAACCGACCACTCCGTAATTGTTGGGTGCAAAATGTATATGGCGGAAGTGTTGGGTGCAAAAAGTATATCAAGAAACAAGCTGGACATGAAAAATTAAAAATTAAAATAAATTTCATCTTTATTATCATAAACAAAATCAAAATTCCAAATTTACATTTAAAAACGTTAAAAATAATATTGAATAAAATTTAAATAATTGTTTATACTATTCATTAAGTAAAAAGTGTTATAAATCTTGGTACAATGTTATGATATTCTATAAATTACTCATTCTCATGTATATGACTGAATTGTTGGGTGCAAAATATATATGGCGGAAGTGTTGAGTGCAAAATGTATATCACGGAACACTCTGGACATGAAAAATGAAAAATGTGAACCTGCGACTCCGTAATTGTTGGGTTACATGCGTTATGTATTAAATATTTCATGTACTATTAAACTTAGATACTAGGAACCTTCGTTGAAGTACCAAACATTAATAATTTTTTAGAAATTTCAAATAAAATTAATTCGGAAATATTAAATTCTGCATGGATACCACATGTACTGCAACTTGCAACCCACGCATTTACTCCCGTTCCAACCTGGCAGGGACTACGTTGCCATGCAACACTTGTTTTGAATTGAAATGATTTATCATCGCCAAGTTCAAATCACTTTTATCGCTAGATCAAAGTTAATTTTAAGTGTTGATCGAATGTGAAATGTGTGTGTCGATAGAAAAGTGAAATGCTTGTGCTAAGGTCATAGTAATTTTGTGCGCCAATGTAAAAGGAAATTCAAGCGTCAAAGTGAAACGAAAGCACCAATGTGTTGCTCCGGAGTAATATTACTTTGTCGATAAGTGAACATTGATGAGTTAAAAAGGAAAACGACGTCAAAGTTTATTTTCGCATTGATAGGGATTATTGCTACAAATTTTGACTTTCATTTTCAACCATTTGAAAACCCAATCAACAACCTCACCTTACACGTTTCCCAAGGTGCCATACTATTACTCACCCAAACTCATTTTGCAATCGTTGCAATTCAAAACTTATCAAAACATGAAAGAGATTAGCATTTTCCAAAAAGCAAATCTAATTGCCATTAATTTGTCGATTTGGTAGTTGAAATGTCTACTTAACATTTAAACTAAGAGATTTGGAGGATCCAATAGAGTTTAATCCAAATTTAGCAATCATGGCGTTATATTTGGGTAATTTGATTATAAATTTTCAAAACATTCTAATGTTTGAACCACTTAATGCTTGAATTTGAATAGTATTAATGAGGATTGAACATTGTTCAAAGTTTTCTTTTGCTTGAGAGCTTGGTTTGTCCACTGGGATTATTATTTCTAGTTTGAATGATTGTCTGTGGAAAATTTGTTGTGTTGCTATATGTCTGCACATGGTGAAATGACTTTTTTAGTCAAAGTCGATTGTGTGCGCCAACATTTGTGGTTCAAGTGCTTATTTTTCTGTGATTCCTCAGCACTGATACGATAATAAAACTAAAATATTTTAAATTTGAATGTGTGTGCTTCGTTGTGGCGAATTTGGATCGAGAGAGTGATTTAGCATTTCATTCTAGTAGTATAAATTGTTGGTTCTTAACTCTTCTCAAACTTATTTTAAATTGGTATTATAATATGCATTAATTATTCTTCATTGCAAAATTTAGCATAATATTGTTGGAAACAATATTCTAGTGTGGATTATCACGGTGTATGGAAGTGATTTTGCTCTTTACTATGTTTATGTGTTGTTTTTCATTTAAGGAATATACCACTAAGAAGATTGACGGCTAGAACTCCTTCTAAGTCTCCTAAAGGGAAATCCAAAGAATTGGGTGAAGCCTCCCAAAAGAAACCAATAGAGATTGAAATTTTGTCGAAGGAATATGTTTCTATGATTTAGATACATATACATGAGGAACGTCAACCATGGCCTATATATAAGGATATTGAGGTCGACATAGGATCACACATTCCTTTTCTTGGATGGAATGAGCTATATCATAAATTCCACACCAAGGATTATCCATAAGTGATTCCACACATCAACCTTGACATAAGGGAAAATGATGATAAGGTTTTCACCAACATCAGAAAATCTTGCTTACATTACGTTGCAGTGAGGACACTTATTTTGACTTGTTTAGAAGCTATTGAATGGATCATCAACCACACTGATTTGAAGAAGAGCACAATTATGAATGATGCAAGCCAATGTATGGGTTCCTTTCTAGCAGTGAATTTGGAAAGGTATTCTAAAATACGAAAGCCTGAAGTTCATTTGATGAATCTCTTTGTGGATGAATTCTATCATAAACATGACGATGGTAAAATTCTAGAAAGTTGGTGGAAATAAGACAATAGATTCTTCCATAAAGCTTATGATAGTTATTCTGTTACCAATCTATGAGAACCATACATGTATGCCATGGCCTTGATAGCTAGACTATATGGGGAAAAGGATTTTGTGTGTTTCAAGGATGCTTGGGTGCCATTGGCCTATATGATGGCATTACTGGAAGTTATTTAATTGGGTTACTATTTTGTCCTACCAACTTAACAATATGATTGAGAGAGCATGAAAGGTGAATGCTTAGCTCAGGATGGTTCCTACATTCTATATTGCATCCTATCTATTGGATGTAGTTTGCGCCTCTAACATATTTTGAGGTCTCAAAAACCACTATGTATGTGTATTACCAAATTTTGTGGGAAGATTGAGTATAAAAGAGACTATTTCTTAGCTTTGTTATGCAAGGTTATATTCTACAAAGAATGTCCAAGGCTAACTCAAGATGCTAAAAATTTGATTAGTTGTATTGGCAACTAGTATCTTCAAGAAGATTGCATTTATCTAAGAATATGTGGTGCAACTACAACACCACGTCGTTTACCAAAATATGTGCTTGATCAAGTAGTCATAGGAGAGGTGGCATATCATACAATGCTACAAGGTTTTAATGCTTCAATGTTGAAGGAAGTTAAGAAAAATGTTTTCATTCCACATAGCTTAAGTTTGGGTCATTATTTCTTAAAAGATCCAAAACATGCCCGATAAGAAGCTAGTGACCTTCTTGAATATAGATTCCCTCTTGATCAATTTAGGAGAAATGATCCCCAAAGGTCTTGTAGTCAAGCACTGCGACCTAATATCCTTAGCTTGGCCGTATACTCATGAATGGTGGGAAGATGAACTTCCTTATGAAAATGCCAAGGATTAGGATGAGGTTCGGTTGAGGTTGTAGCACCTTGGTTTAGCAAACTTTAAAACTTTTTCCCCCTAATGAACAAATGGATCTAATAAACAAGAGGTTGGATGAGGTGGAAAGAACCAACAAGGAAGTAGAAGAAGCTCAAAGATCGGAGGAAATCAGCCTTAGAGAAGAGGTTGAAGGGAAAGGAATCCAGGATGAATAAATGAGGCAGAAACGAGAAGAAGAACTGAAGAGGAAGACCAAGGAATAGGTAAGAAAGAGGCAAGAGGAAGAGATTGCAAAATTAGAATTGGAGAAGAAGAGAAAATCCTATAAAGCTGAGTAGAGGAAAAAACAGTCGCAAGATGCCAAAGAGAAGCAGCGAAAGGAAGATGAAATCAAGAGAAAACTGAAGGAAGAAAGGATTCAAAAAGAAGAAGAATAAAATAAGGAGGAAGATAAAAGGTTGCTTGATGAAGAATGCAAAAAGAAAAGAGAGGAGGAACAAAGGCAGATGGTAGAGAAACAAAATAACAAAGAAGAAATTGATGGAAGATTAGGAAAGGAGAAAGAAAGAGGAAGAGATGATACACCAAGAAGTAGTTTGATTGGGCATTGTGGATATTGCAGGGAGTGAGGAACAATAATCAAAACAAGCCCCAGTTCAAGAACAAACTCAACATGCTACAACACCATAAAGTGAGGTAACAGATCTAATGGGAGATGAGGAAGTTGCACCTAGAACTTGTGACAAGGGAAAGGAACCAACAATGGAACGATTATATACTCCTGGAAGACTTGAAAATATATTATCATGGGGACATTTACCTATCACAAATCCCCTTGAATAGATTGATGATTTGGAATCTACAACTTACAATCAACTTAAGCAGGCTATGGTGAAAACAATCCAAAACAGGAAAAGGGTAGATATAAATAGTGTTATTCTTTGCACTACTATGGAATCTTTGTTGGATATCAAAAGATATAAGATCAATGATTTTTTGTCATCTAGGATAACTATCTCCCATGCAACCATTGACAAACCCAAGGTTGGTGTAAATGAGGTTGAAGATATAAGGAGGGAGATTGCCTCTCTGAAAAATCAAGTTGAGTATTACAAAGGAGCTAAAGCTACATTGAGTTAGTTTATTGAAATATGGATTGTATATGGAAAAAATGAAACACACACAAGAATATAGCAGAGCCCAACAATATAATGAAAACCCAACTTATATTAATGAACACAATAATGGAATACTATAGAACACAAAATGGCTATAATGGTGGTAGCTTATCTCGAGAGAGAGAGAGAGAGAGAGAGAGAGAGAGAGAGAGAGAGAGATGTCGGCTACGTTCATTCGAAAAAGATAATACATGAAGCCAAAATAATGGTCTTTAAACACAAAACAAGAACCCTAAAGGTCCAAAACCCTAACCCTAGGAGACAAAGCACCAAAAGGTGTTTTTGGGCCTCAAGGTGGTTAGTTTATACATCAACTTCTTGGAGGTGCAAGTTTCACATACAATCTTCAATGGCACACACATTAGCTTGTTGGAAATATCTGACTAAGGAACACAATATTGCAGCATGGCATGGGTGTATCTATAATAAACACATGCCCTTTGATTTCCTAGAAAACATCATTTAGTGCCTCAAAGCGACCCCAAAAGTTGAGGACCCAAAAACTCCTAAAAAATCAAATAAAATTGCCAAGATGGAGAACCATATTGAGTCAGTGGAAGATGTGAGAGGCCACCAATATCTACCTGGATCAATCCCTCCCNCCCCCCCCCCCCCCAAGGAAGCAATGGCCCACATTGTGTCCTGTAGTAGATGGGGAAATGCTTACTGAAATTGAATTTTAGTGAGCCATTTTCCTAGTTGAAGAACCTGTCCTAGTTTGACAACTCGGTAGAGTTGGATGTTCTACTAGCAAGTGCACTTCAACACGGTGTCCATGATCTAATCCACTGTACTTGCTCAAGGAAATCGAGATTGAATTATTTTGGGGCTAATTGCACAACCACCTCTGAGGTGTCCAACAAAGGTGGGAAATATGGTTGTTTAGCAGCTTCGCATTAAATATTGGGTGCAAGCCAAGGAAAGGAGGAATACTTAATTGAAAATATTTTTCACCCACAACCTTTGTGATGGTGTAAGGCCCATATTAGAGTGATCTAAGCTTCTCATGGGGTCCCGTGAGGCGCTCTTTTTGCAAATGCAACCATACCTTGTCACTTAATCAAAACTTGTGTGGAACTTGATGCTAGTCATGTCATTGCTTGTACTTGGCATTGGCCTTTCGCAAGATATCATGAACATGTTGTTGGAGGTGTTGGATCCATTCAACAAATTTGGTTGCTCTATCTACCTTGGTTTGAGCGTGGGAGAGCTCTATTGGTGAAGATGGAATGGGATGAGCTACATCAATGGGGGCTAATGGCTGGAACCCAAAGCAATCCTGAAAAGGGATGTGGTCAATAGAGTTGTGGAGGGATCTGTTATAGTTATGTTGAGCATATGGAAGGATCTCATCCCATATACATGGATGTTTGGAGTTGTACATGTGCAGGATATTCATAATTATCATGCTGACCACTTCTAGTAGAGACCATAGGTTGGACCAAAAGGTATTGAGGAGCCTACTATCCCTATCTAAAATAATGGTTCGTGGTAGCCCAAAATGAACCCAAACATGCTCAAAGAAGAGCCTAACAGTGGCCTCAGCTGTGATACTCTTTTCACATGGTGTCAAAATGACCATCTTAGAGAACCAATTGACAACCACAAAGACACAATCGTGACACTGTTTGGTGGAGGGAAAACCTGACATGTGTAATCCATGGAGACTGACTCCTAGGGCTTGTATGGGGTAGGGAAAGGAGTGTATAACCCTTGCTTCTTGATGTATGGTTTAGAGATGGCATGTGCATCACACGATTTGATATAATAGCTGAAGTCCTGTCGAAGCTTTAGCCAATAGAAATACTTATGATGTATTGCTATTGTCTTCTCCACATCGAAGCCTATTAGAGGAAATTTTCTCCAAAAATGACATGCCTAAGGAAATTATAAAACAATAATGTGTGTGCTACATCAAAGCCATGTTTTCCACATCACATTGCCATATAAGCTAGGCTAATCTAGGATTACGAGATGAGAGTTAAAAATAATAATGGAAAGTTTAGATTCTTATGCATAGATAATAAATGATAATAAATCATTATTATTAGTATATAATATGAAAATAGATTAAATAATATATTATTCATATGTGAGAATAATATATAATAATTATTTATAATATAATCATAATATAATATGAATTAATAACTATAATATAATAGTGCTATGAATGAATGTGAATACCACAACATTAGAACAAATGTATAATATGATATAATGGTATATTATAATAATACTAAATATGTAATATAGTCATAATATAATATCAATAAAATAATACTATGAATGCATACATAGTAAAAGGTCCATACTTGTTCCGCCTTATTATATAATAATACAAATGTGAATGTGGTAAATGTATTAGAGGATATACTTATTATAGATTATTATAAGATAATACAAGCATGAATGTGTGAAATGTATTAGAGGATATTAATTAAAGATGAAAAGGTCAACACATACTATCAATTAATATGAATTAATTATTATATAAAAGTTATATAATAATAAATTAATAAGTATATTACAAATTTATAATTATTAATTAAATATTATATAATAATTATATAATATTACAAATTAATAACTATATGATATAACATTATTGTTATATAATATAATAATAATAATACATTATTAATATTATTAATATTTAATGGAATCTCACATTATTATTGAGATATAATAATAATGGAAATATAATAAATAAATGATAATAGATATCATACTATAAATAACAAAAGCATTAATAATATAAAATATTCCATATCGAGTATTTCAAATACATTGTAGATATTATGAGACAATCTCACCAAGATCTTATCTAAGTTGAAGACCAAGGTATACATATGGTTAAATATTGTCAAATAGAAACATAACACATAATCATCCTCAACTTTTATATGTCCAACTCAACTATTATGGTTGACTCAATTCTTTGAAATTTTATTGGTTATTAAATTTCCAACTCAACAAGGACGACTTTTCTTAGAAGGCCAAATTTTGGAGCAAATTTCCTCTAATGTGCCCTGCCACTCGATTGTAATGTGCCTCCCAAATTAGCTTTGTCGCTCGCTTGAAGGAACAAAAAGATGGCCCATATAACATAAGAGCGCATCCTGGAGGTGGAAGTTTGGGACTTGTTTGCCCACACTAAGCGTCTAATAAGTAGCAACGAAGTTAGAGTCAATGTTGTGTAATCGTGGCTAATCGAAGGTCTTGTGCCCGCATGAGTTAAGAACTATGGTTAGCATCGCAACTGGGGGCCGACTTAGGAAGTCTGCAACACGGTTGGTACTACCCTTCTTGTATTTAATGTTCAAGTGGAATTTTTGTAAGTATGTGGACCACTTCTAAAGGTGGTCATTTTGTAACTTTCATTATGTCTGCATGAATTGCAAAAACTTATGATCAATGTGGATGATGTTTTCCTTTCCCATAATATACTGCTTTCACTATTGACATGCCTACACAATGGAGTACATCTCATTATCATAGGTGGGATGTATACAAACAACATCAGATAAAGTTTTAATATGATAGGCCACCGAATGTCTCCACTGAGTGAGAACTGCATTGATAGCATAGTCGAAGGCATTTGTCTCAATCTAAAATGGTTGTTGAAAGTCTAGCAGCATGTGGATTAGTGCAGAGAATAGGTGATGTTTCAAATCCTAGAATGCTTTATTCTATGATTCAAACCAAGTAAACTTAGCTTTAGCTCCACCCTTGGTCACTTGAATTAAGGGCCAAGCGATATGAGAGAACCCCAACACGAACCTATGGTAGAAGTTGGTGAGGCCCAAGAATTTGTGGAGCTTTGTCAAAGTCGTTAGGGCTGGCCAATCGAGAATGAATTGGATCTTGGTTGGGTTCACATGCATCCCATGTTCATCCATGATGTATCCTAAGTATTGAATTATTTGCATGCTGAAATAATATTTCTCCATATTGACATACAATTTGCATTGTCGCAGGGTGCTCAGGGCTTGCTGAATGTGCTAAAAATGTTTTGCCTAGGTCCAACTGAAGATGAGGATGTCATCCAAATATGTGACCATAAAAGAGTTTGTGAACAACTACAATTTATCATCCATCATCCTCGTGAATGTTGTTGGAGCATTAGTCAGGCCAAAAGGCATACCCAACCACTCAAAAAGGCCTTCTTTAGATTTGAAGGTTGTCTTCCATACATTAGTTTGTTCTATTGGAACCTAGTGGAAGCCTGACTTTAGATCAATCTTACTAAAGAATTCGACACCCTTAAGCTAATCAAGAATATCGTGAATCTAGGGGATCATGTATCGGTTCTAGATAGTGATTTGTTCAAGGCTCTATAATTAATATAGAATAACCATGTGCCATTTTTCTTCTCCACCAACATAATTGGGCTAAGGTAAGGAGCTCAGTCAAATGTGGCCCTTTCAGATGAGCTCATGAATTTGACACTTTACTTCATTATTATTTAGAAGAGAGCATCTGTATATTGGTCCATTGGCTAAGGGAGCACCAAGTACCAAGTCAACAAGATGTTTGACCCGACAGTGTAGAGGCACCCCTATAGGTGAGGCAAAGATGTCTCTATATTCCTCTACAACCTTGTTCACCTGCTTCTTCTATGCAGAGAGACCCTATGTTAGAGTTGTGGTGGTAGTAGTGACATTTTGTTCACCTTTTGATTGAACTATGAAGAGGACAAAATTTGCAGTCCAAGATATTACCTTTGAACATTGTTTTTCCAAGATAAATGAAATTGCAGTAGTCAGAACTACCTCTAGGGCCCTATAGGGTTCAGCTCCCAAATTAATAATGACACTATGAGATCGAGACTCATAAAAAACATGACATTTCCACATATAGGTTTTTCCTAAAAGAACATCACAAACTTTGAGTGGGCAAACATCACATAGTACCTCATCTTTGAAGGGCTTGATGCCATAGGACATGTGGCACTTCTAGCCGACATGAAGATATCGTCTCTGGATCAACCAAATGATGATGTATGGTTGGAGGTGTGGCATTGTTGGCTGGATGACCTCAATTAATATTAGGTTCTTCTAGCTCTCACTATCAACAATGAAATGTAGTAGGGTCCCCCTCACTCACATCTGTGAATGGAAGAGGCACTCCCTCTCCTCAAGCCCCTCTAACTCATCTGGTTGGATCTTTGTGGTTGCGATGGTAGCATTGCATTCTACATCAATGATCCACTTTCCCTTATTCTATTTTGGATCAGATTTCAAGTCAGGGTTTGACTCTTTGTATTTAAGCTTGACCAACAATAATTGTTTTAAGTGGCATTCGTCAGTGTTGTGCTAGGGGATTTTGTGGAACTCACACCACTTTCCAGTGTCCTTCTTCGACTTCCATTACCCTTCTTTGCCTACGGCTTGGACTGGTTGTATTGAGGTTGTCTCTCCTTGTTTTGTCCCTTATTCTATGAGTTAGGGTCTCCTTTACCATACTTCTGATGTGGCGGATTTGCAGACCCGAGCTCCCACTTATTCCGCTACTTAAATTTATGCTTGATTTTGACAACATATCAATAAGAGGCTCCTAGTGAGATGTCCAAGAAATCCATATTTGTTTGGAGGTACCTGTGTAGGCCACTACGATACTTCGATACCAGGTGCCTCTCATAGTATTTGATACCCAACTTTGAACATAAGGTATGTAAGATGTTGGTGTAATCTAGCACCATTTGGTCTCTCTCTTGAGACAAAGTCGTCCATCTCATGTACTGGTCATCATAGCTTCCAACAAGGTACAATTCCTCCTTGAGGGCATCAACAAAGGTTGCCCAGGTGGGTCATGTCCTAAATGTCATAGACTCATCTTAGTTATGTCTCTCCTAGTAACTTTCCCACTAATATTTGGCATGGGGAAGGGCTTTAAGGAGAACAAATGTGATCTTTTGGATGTCTGGATTTTTTTGAACGAAGAAATAACCCTCTAACAGACTTAATTGTTTCTCCAAAGCATCTGCATCTATCTGGAATTCATATAAAGGGATATCAAATCTAACGTGTACCTTGAAGGGTGTCATACTTTCGAAATGGCTACTTGTTGAAGGTGCCTCAACCACCATCGACAATCATTGAAGGATTTGGGTGAAGTTGTCCATTATCTTGTTCCTTTGTTGCATGAGGTCTTCATCAAGCAACATCTTGATAGGATCTCTTGCTTCGTCTTTTCTCTTTCCCCCCACCATAGGAGGACACTTGGGCTGGAAAGAGCGGTCATCTCCTACTGAAACTAGCTCGAGACTCAACTCCCTATACCATGACCATGTCGGGGACATGCATTGAGAAACAACAGGGAGAAAATTGCTCTAGCACCACTGATTCATATTATATAGGGAGCAAAATGAACACATATAAGAATATAGTAGAGAGCCCAATAATACAATGAAAACCCAACTTCTATTAATAAATAAAATAGCGGAGTATTGTAGAACACAAACTAGATATAATGGTGGTAGCTTATCTTTGAAGAGAAGGAGATGTCAGTTACACTCATTTGCAAAATATAGTGCAAGAGGCCAAAATAATGTCCTTTTAACATAAATAAAGAACCCTAAAGGTCCAAAACCATAACCCTAGGAGATGAAGCACCAAAAGGTGTTTTTGGGCCCCGAGGTGGTTAATTTCTACATCAACTTCTCAAGGGTGCAACTTTTGCATACAATCTCCATTTGGTGCACATGGTATTTTCATGGAAATATATAACTAAGGACTACAATATTGCAACATGGCCTTGTTGTGTCAAAGACAAACCTAGGCATTTTAATTTCCTAAAAAACATCATTAGGGCCTCAAAATGACCCCAGAAGTTTAGGACCCAAAAAATCCTAAAAATCCATAACAAAACTGCCAAAATGGAGAACTGTGTTGAGTTAGTGGAAGAGGTGGGTGGCCATCGATATCCGCCTGGATCAATTCTTGAAGAGGAAAAAATTAATGAACAATTAAGAAAAATTCCATAGCTAAGGTGTTATACTTGCAAGGAGAAAGATTACAACTATATATCTTGTACAAGGAAAATCTAATGTGGAAGGAGAGACAAACTAAGGTCCAAGATCAAGTGAAATTCATTAAGAAAATTCTCAAGAGTTGTGGTCATGAGGATCATGGAATCAAGGTGTTAACCAAGAACGAAATATCTAGAATTGAGCAAGCAATTAGGTAACAGGGTAAGTTGGTTTATGCATTCCAAAATCAAATTAGGGAAGAATGGTCTACATGCATTAAAATCTAGGATCTCATTGAAGATTCCACATCAAAGAGTAGACTACCCAATTTTAGCCCACCGGAGGGTTTCTGGCTAGTTGAAAAGGTGTTGAGTAAGTTCAAGGATATTTTTGACAAGTGTGAAGATGATGTTAGAGGTATATCCTCGCTAGAGCACAATCATCTTTAAAAATTTATAATGAGTGAAGTTATAATGACAACTCGATTGGAGTCTATTGTGCCCAAATTAGAAAAATATATCAAAAGATTTAAACAAGAAAATGCCACTTCGAGTCTGCCTAGGAAACGCCACATGTTTCCCCATCTAAATATATGTGATGAGTTGTTTGAGTATTGCAGGGAGTACGATGTTGAGCATGCACAATTCGAGACTGCTGGTTCACCAAAGTAGTAGCTGCATGCATTGCTTTTGTGAACCTTTTCCTTTTTTATACTTTATCATTTTTTTATATGTAATTTTGTCTATAAATATAAAAATCAGCCTCTAAGAAAGGGTCTTTGGCTCTGAGGCGATTCGGGAAGGACTGCAGCTCATAATTATTTCAATCTTAATTTAGAAATTCCTTTTGGAGTGAAGGGACGTTTTTTGTTGAAGATTTTTGTGTATTAATTCTTATTTGTGTATTGTTCTACTCTTGAATTGATGTTGCAAGCATCTAGTAAGGATGTCAATTTTGCCAAGTTACCATGTGTGATTGGATAAATTATTGGCTATTATTTTTAGTTAATGGTTATATATGCTTTACTAATTATTTTGTAATTTTCACTAATACACTTTCAACATCTTATATATGGTACACTATGGAGTTATTTTTGAGTGTTTTGCTTCTATTATTTTCATCTCTCTCTGTATTAGAGCAGTTTATGTTTCCTAAAGGTTATGTTGCAGTGATAATTCTCAATAAAATTAGTTCTTAGAGAATTAAAAGCTACATGTCACTTTCATTTACTCTTCCCGAAGGTTATCTTTTAGTAACACATTTCTTCAAACTCTCTAGATTAGTTTTTATTTCTCACATTAATCATATAAATTATAAATACATAAAAAGAGTGAAAATATACTTTTGAACTAATTCATAAATCCCATCGAACTATTGTTGAACCCTTAACCCGTAGGAAATATTCGATCCTAAACAAGGGAGATTCTAATTGGGCCTCTTCCTTGGGTTTTGTTATCACACAATCTTACACCCTAGTGCAAATCCTTCACAAGATACAAAAATGAGTGGAACATGGAAATGTTGCCACTATCACCTAGACAACAACTTCCCTCATTTTAGTGAAGGATGGATCCAACACAAGGGATGATTCCCTAGTAGCCTCTAGGGTTCTTAATAAAACATGTGATCAAGTCTAAGGTCACCTATGTAGCTACCCAATTTACCACGAATTAAATATAATAGACAAATATATATTAGGTGGTTACTCAAGGTAAATTCCAGATTTGACTTTAATTCACTTTAAGGCTATTTTGAGGGGTTTATCAAGTTACTATCTAATGCAAAATCATTCCCAAATAGTGGAAATATGAAAATTACTATTCATTATTGTAAAACTTCAATAAAGATGAAAAATTATAGTAGTAAACAAGTTACAACAACAATATATTTCAACCCTTTGAATATGTTATAAGCAAGTAAACATTTGGACTTAAACAATGGATACATCTAGGGTGTATACAACTAATGAAATTTCAAAATTTAAAGGCATATAACAACCAAGGAAAACAATACATCTAGCCCTAATTATGCAACAATATAAATAAAAAAGGTTATTTATGGTTGTAAAATGATTTTTAGGTTAAACACATGCACAAAAATCAAGACGTTTGGGGTTTATGATGGTTGGAAATGTATATAAGTTGTTATAAAACCCTAGATTTACTGTAAAACTTAAATAGAAAGTGAAATTTTAGATTTGGGATTGACCAGATGGGAGAAGACTAGTGCCTACTGTTTTTTTGGCATATGGGGCCAACTAAGGACTTCCTTGAGAAAATGTAAGTAGAACTAGGGTGATAGTTAGGGTTGTTCACTACAAACCCTAACAAATCCACCCAGTGCCTTACAAGTTCCAAGATAATTCAAGGGAATATACTCCCCTAGTAATCTTCCAAGAGTTATGAAGAAGGGACATGTTCAAGAAAAACATAAAGAGAGTGCACCACCACCACTAGAGAAGTACAGCTACACTTACAATCATGCATAAACAACATCCATAAGATTAAGTGAGACTACTTACTCAAGAAATTGATTCAGTTTTAAACTCCTAGCCAAGATCATACATGAAATTTGTAAAGAAATCCACAAGACATTATCCTCGAGAAGTAGCTCTAGTTATCCGTCCATAGAAAATATAGAGAAGAAGAAGTAGACAAGTAATGTTCTCCACAAGTTTTAGCAATGATTCACAAATGATAAGTGATTCTCTATTTATATGGGAGATCTAGCACCCTTCTCATCACAATAATAATATTTTCCTAACTTTTATCCTAAGAAAATATAAAAATGACTTTTATCTCTTTACAATCCCTAGAGATAAGGCGAAAATACACAAAATATCCATGACACGAGAGTGGATGAGTCAAAAGACTCCCAACGATGCTCCCAAAATGATGTAAAACATGTTGAAATGCCAAGTCATCCTCCATAAATGCATGATCACGTCACACCTGTGGGCTCCCAAGAGTGGAAGACTCACTTAAATCATGTGAAAAGGCATATAAATGAGCTCAAAAGAAAAATATTCCTGCCAAAGGGTGCAATGTTTCCTCCAAAAGGTGCAATGTCCTCTCCAAAAGGGTGCAACGACCTCAAAAGTATCCAAACACTCTCTAAAATAAATTGGATGACCTCCATCAAGCATGCAAGTGGCCTCCTCAACGTCCTCCAAAGAAACAAATCTCAATCCAAGTTATATACATGCCAAGTACATAGTCCAAAGTAAGGTGCAAGTGACCCAAAATAGTCATCAATCCGGAGGGAAATAAGTCCAATGCAACATAAAAGGTGAGTCATGTCAAATGTAAATGCCATTAGGTAGATCACATTAAGCACCATCTCCAAACCTCAAAATAGCTCATAGAATTCATACAATTTACCAAATTTAGGTATGGGAGGGTTATCGTTAACCCTTATTACATGTGCGGATTCTCAAGAAAACCCATCAAAGAGAACGTGTAGTGATAGATGGTATGGTTTGGTGGGTAACTTCATGTATTGCATTACACAACAATGTGAGGTTGTTTAATATATTTGTGCATATGAGTGCCTTTGAAGTATATGGGAGCATTTGTGCATTGAGTTTCCCTTTCCTAGACACTATGTATTTCCACCCCCTTTATCCCCTTTTTCATTCATTTAACCTTTTCTGGATTTTGATTTTTTTTTTTTTACTTCATTTAAACCTTTTTTTTAGATGCTCATTTTATTGCATAGGACTTGGGGTGATGGCCTCATAACAATGGGGCATTACTCAAGCTTTATTTCTTTTGTTTTTTACCTCTCTCTCTCTCTCTTAATATATGCTCTTCACCTCGAGCTTCTAACTCTGACGGGGCGAGGATATTCTCATGGGATTCTGAAGCATGAACCTTCTTGGGTGACATATGACAACCAACCCATAAAGTGGGACAATGGAAATCAAGAAATATGGATAATTTTATGTATGGATTGGGATGTGGACATGCTACGCCTCTTAAAGCCCCCCAATAATACAACTCAACCCATGAGTGACAACACTTATCTAGAAGATGATGACAAGCACCAAGGTGAAACAAGGCAAAAGGCACACATTTAGAGCGTCCCGATCCATTATTCAACTCAACCAATGGTCACTACTTTCATCACAAATACATAAGGCATTAGCACTTAATATGAAGCAATGAAATAATGTACCTCGTGTATGTCAAGCATCATAATCATCAAATGTGAGTGGGATAAGCAAAATGTGGGAAGCATCTCTGGTCAAATATATATGGAGAACCATGGATTTTGCTTGTGGAGCTATTGTCTATGATAAGTATCATAGGATAAAAATATCCTGTAGTTACCCCTAGATGTCAAGGGGTAATAGGTTTAATCCTTAGAATTGAGAATTGGGAATTCAACCCCCCCATTATATTTGTTGCTAGAAGGAGGGTTTGTGTATGGTAAGGGATACTAACAACTCATTTTATGATAATATTCCAAATCATAAAGGTCAAACTTCTAAAACTATTTCACCTCAATACTTGGAGAATCCTGAGCTTAATACGTAGTTAATCCCATATGCAGTATCACAAGAGGAAGAGAATGCTTTCTGATGTATCACCTACGCTTACATAAAACAAATCAATGATTTTCCCATAACCCCTTTACTTCCTCATAGAATAAATACTTCAACAACCATGACAAACACTAGAGATCATACTCCAGTTCACACCATAGAATATTTGGTAGAATTAGCCTTACATGAAATTACTCAACCTTTTGGCTTGATTCCTCCAACACCAATCAACCCTACTACTTCCCTGATAGAAAATGAGCACTCTGACAAACAATCAGATTCTGATTCTTATATTGATCATTCATAAGGTTCAAACTCAGATTTTGATCATTCAAACCATTCATATATGGCCAACAACCATAATCAACCTTGGTTAGCTAGAGATGCTTTGGCTCTGCTTGGTGTTGACCAAAAATTGGTCATCTATATTTTCTCGCTCATGGAATAAAGGGAAAAATTGATATTAAAAGAAGACAAATTTTGAATGATTACAAGTTCATTGTGTAGTCCTCAATATCAGCATCGTCACACATTTTTCAGATTCAAAATATGAGTTTGTATGCTCAAGATATCTAGGTCCACGTTTAAATGGAAAAAGGCACTTTTCCATGTGTAACAAAGCTAATGTCTTGAAACTACATCTACATTTGTGGGTTCATAACCCATGTTTTTTCTTCTTAAACCCTCATGGGTTCATAACCCATGCTTCTTGAATTTTTCGGGTTCATAACCCATCTTTTCTTGAATCTTCATAGGTCCAAAACCCATGCAATTTCTTCTTCTTATAGCATGGTGGGTTGAATCACCACACCCTCCATGCTCAACTATTCTTTCTTCTCCTTATTCCAACACTCCTTATTTCTTCCCCGCATTTCCCCTCACTTCACTCACTCCCCACCCCCTTACTCCATGCTACTCCATACTTAATCTATTTCTTGTTCTCATCAGGTTCAGACTCACTCATTCCCTCGCCCCCTCACCTCCCTCATTTCCCTAACCCGCCACACTCATTCCCCACTTCTCTTTCCTGATCTCTTTTCTCTCCTCCCCTTACCCCTTACCCTCCCTTACTCAACACGTAAACTTATTTTTTTGTTGTTAATCAATTAGACTCACTACTCACCTTACCCCCCTCACCTTTCTCACTCCCCAACCCGCAAACCCAACCCCGCTGCACACACTCCGCCCCCCGCCCCCCACCATGTCACCCTTATCCCTCTGCCACATACATTTCTCCCACTCCCTACTCTACCCTTATCCCCTCTCATTCCACTTTTTCCTTCCATATTTAACTTATATACTAAACTAATCCAATTACTAACCAATGAAATTATGACATTTAACAGTTAGTGAAAACATGCCCCATGGAAGATCCAATATTCACTCACATTATGACACATGGTAGCCTATGGAGGGATGACACATGCCACCTAACTAACAGAAACACATGGCAACCCTCCATTGGAGACACATGGCATATTATTATTGGAGACACATGGAAAATTCTTATTGGTTACATGTGGCAGATTATTGATCTATCACGCGATGACATGTGGTGACATGTGGATTTTTGACTGGGCCTATGGAGGGATGACACATGCCACCTAACTAATGGCAACACACGAAATCCTGCCATTGGAGACACATGGAATATTATTATTGGAGACACATGCCATATTCTTATTGGTTACATGTGGCAGATTATTGACCTATCACGCGATGACATGTGGATTGTTGACTGGGAATGAGGTGCAAGATGACCGGGCATTAAAATATTATTTTATTAATCAATTTTCTAAGGGAAGATCGAATTATCAAGTCTCCATAGTCTTCTCTTCTTGTGTTTCTTATTAAGTGTTAAAACACTTTTGATTATATACATTAAAACTTCCAACAACCCGATACATGCGATTGAATTATCAAGTCTCCATAGTCTTCTCTTCTTTTGTTTCTTATTAAGTCTTTAAAACACTTATGATTATATACATTAAAACTTCCATCATCCCAATACATGTGGTATAATAATTTATGAAAAAAATTTGAATTCTTATGAATAAGGACGAAATTTAATCAAAGGCCCAGATTGCTCGGTGAAGATTAATCAACAGTTGTTGGGCCATGTTCTTTTGGAGGCCATATCTTGAGATCCGGGAGTTGGAATTGCCAAAATTTACCTGGTTGGAAAGGTATTTCGATGAGGAATATTATGGGACAGGTATTGACAACTGAAATTTTCCATAATTATCTCAAAAAATAAAAGAAGAGTCAAGCATATTTTTATAATTTGCTGGTAAATCTATTTGACATCTTGATTTCACAAACTCATACCTTGATATTCGAAAGATAAAATTGCGCCCATGAGGACTCATTGGAAATATAAGACGATGAAGATCACATCTAAAGTTGTTTACATGGTTGAAAAGTTGGATATCCTATCCATAAAATTAAAACACAGTCCTCTCTTTAAAAGGGCAATTAATTAAATTTTTGATTTTTTTTTATTAGAAAGGATGAAAAGGGACCCATTTCAAGATGTGAATGTTAATGATGAAAATGCATTAATGAGACTTAATTGAGTTATTAATTTAAGTGATCTCTCCAAGAAAGGGAAAAACCCTAACTTCCTGAAGGAGTTAGAGAAACAAATTTTAAAAAGGTAAGAAAGGGTGAGAGAAGGGTTCTATTATCATAAGGGCAGGGGTAGAATATCATAAGAAGAAGGGACATACATCAATATGTAATGAATCTTCTGAACAACAAAAAAAGATCTCCATCTTCTCCACTCTTTTCCTTCTTTTACACGATTTTCTCAAAGCTTTATGCTTGAATCTTTGAATTGAGCACAAGGCCGAGATTCTTGAGTGTTCCTCTTGTATTCTTCAAAAGACTTTTATTATACAATCATGGAGAATTCATAGCCATGCATATGATTGTCAAAGATTTTGTGTATTGTTGAATATATTTCATTAATAAAACTCCACAAAGAATTACTTTGAGGCATGACTTAAATGATGTTTCAGATCTTGGGATTTCCGAGGGTGAGATGTTTGAAGTATGCTTATCAAATCCTCTTATGTTATAACTGTTATACTCTTTTAAAATTATTTGAATGAACGAAACCATTTCCTCCTATTTCTTAAGAGAAGATATGGATGTATTATTTATATCTAATTAAGAGGGTTGTATATATGATGATGAACACAAATATACTCTCATATTGAAGCCTCCTTTCAATTGTTTTATTGTTAAAATACTTCTTGCTGCAGTTAAAAATCAAACCAGGTTATTGAAGAACCATTTCATGTACAAATCTAGACAATAAAGATATGGGGTTTGCTTCTTAGCACTCTCCCTAATCCAAGATATTCAAGAGATATATTTTAGCCAAAGAGGAGTACCACCTCTATAAAAACATAGGGGCATTCATATCCTCATGATTTTGCGTTTTCAGTCTTAACAGTTCCAAACTTCAACACCTGGCCAACTACATAACCTACCCAAGCATCCAGATTGATTGCTTCCCAAGTATGACCTTGAAATGGTTGGTCTTCTTGAATACCACATTAAGAAATTTATTCTATCCATCAGATTAATGAATGTACAACATGAGGATGTGGAGTGTATACTTTTCCCTTATACCTTTGAAAACACAACATGTACCTGATATTTCAATTTTCCAATGGGGTCGATTACTAATTAAGGTGATTTAAAAAAATATTTTATAGATAAATTTGGGGAAGAAACCACAACTAGTGCATTGATGGCTGAATTATTTTCTCCAGTTATGGGTCCTAAGGAAAAGGTAAAAGATTTCAACTAAAGGTTTACCACATTCCTAAATAAGTTTAATGATGGAACTTCTCCTGCTTAGAGCTTCAAATTTAAGTTTATGCTAATGCACTACCTAACACAATTTTAATGTTTGTTAAATGAGCAGCGAAAAACAACCTAGCATTAAATTTTGAAGAAGCTAAGAAGGTTGAATTTGAAACAAAAGGATGCAAAGAAACTCATATCACATTAGGCAAAAAGGAAGTAATACCACTCAAAAAAGGTCTTATTTTACTACAACCTCAACCAAAACAACCCACAGAGGCTAAATAAAAGGAATCCATGGATATGGAAAACATGCATAGAATAATCAAATGATTATCCAATGGAATAATAGATATGAAGAGAAGATCAAGATAGGGAACTTCCAATAAAAAACCAAACAAGTTTTTATTTATTTATTTTTGTTTTTAGAAGGTCACAAAGTCATCAATCTAGGAATTACAAAAAATCCAAAGAATGTTAATCTCGCGAGAGGTTGTTCTGAACAAGAAAAGAGAACCTACATTAAATTATTCAAACCATAGAAATATGTATTTGCATTGTCATATGATGACCTAAAAACTTATGACACGTAGATCATTCAACCTACTATCCCAATGAAAAAGGATGTCAAGCCATTCCAACAAAAACTTCGTAGAATACATCATTCCCTTGAACCCCATATCCATAAAGAGTTAAAAAAAGGTCTTAGATGGCAAAATTATTTTTCAAGTTCGACATTTTTATTGGGTTTGCAACCTTGTACTAGTTAGAAATAAAACTAGAGAAATTTGTCTCTATGTTGATATATGAAACTTGAATAAAGCTTCAAAGAAAGACAATTGTCCAGTTCCACCCATGGAGTAGCTCCCATAGATTGTATTGGGATCTAAATTTTTTTCCTCAGGATATAATCAGACACTGGTATCAAAAGAAGGTAGGATCAAAACGATGTTCCATACCAAATGGGGTACTTTTACCTACGAAAGAACGCCTTTTAGATTGATTAATACACGAGCTAATTTTTAGAGAGCAATGCATGTTTCTGTTTGAGGTCTCATCAACAATAGCTTTGTTGTTTACTTAGATGATGTGATAGTTTGTTCAAAATATAGAGGTGACCGTATTTCACATCTTTCCCATATTCTCAAAAGGTGTAGGAAGTAGGGAATTTTTCTAAATCCCAAAAAGAGAATATTCATTATTATGGAAGGAAAGTTACTTAGTCATATCATATCTAAGGAAGGGATAAAAATATATCTTTATCATGTGAAAGTTATATCCCAACTTCCTTTAATACATAACAAAAAAGCCATGCATGCTTTCTTCAAAAAGTTGAATTTGTTTAGAAGTTTATTCTTGATTTTGTTGGAACCATTAGGCCAATTCAAAATATGACCAAGAAAGATTCAAAGTTCAAATGGAATGAGGAGGAGAAGGAATCATTTGAGAAAATTAAAATTGTTATATCTAACACTCCTATTTTACGCAGTCTAGACTACAATCATGATTTCTTTCTTTATACTTTTTCTTCTGATCATTAACACAAAAAGATTTTGAAGGAAATGAAGCACCTATCTCTTTTATGAGTACTATAATACCCCTAAGTCAATCCCCAATTGAAATGTAATTACAAGTACACGTATAGGTTGGTGAGCCAGGGACCTCTTTTGGCCAATGAGCCTATTTTGTGTTGTGTATTTTCACTTGAAATCAATGAAAGAAAACATGACTGCATGTAGACCATACATACAAGAAGAGTAAGGGGGATAAAGTCCACTAGAATGGGAAAGGGGGGCTAAGAGTCTAGAAAAGGGGCTTAAGCCAACAAGTA
This sequence comes from Picea sitchensis, assembly GCA_010110895.2. Classification (NCBI taxonomy): domain Eukaryota; kingdom Viridiplantae; phylum Streptophyta; class Pinopsida; order Pinales; family Pinaceae; genus Picea; species Picea sitchensis. The sequence continues at coordinate 104,769 of SNQJ01S0000676.1, read as the reverse complement.
ATATTTTATCAATGTTCCTAAAGTTAAAGTCTAAAGTAGGGGATAATGAATTTTATCCTAAGTCTCTATGAGGCATCATGTGAGGGAATCCATGTGTGGCCCATGTAGTTTCCAACATGACAAGTGTCAAGTTGGAACATGCACATAAGTTTTTGGGACTTTAGCTCATTCATCCACCATTCAATTATTATTCACCCACCATTCAATTATTATTCACCCACCTCACCTTGTCGTTGTCATCGAGACTTTCATGTTATCGTTACTGTACCTATACCTATACTCTAGAGAGCGTAAGATTCTATTGAAGAGTGTTGAAAGAGAATAATTAAGCTGAAGAAGCGGGTTTTAGGGCAGTGTTGAAAGAGAATAATTAAGCTGAAGAGGCGGGTTTTCAGGCCCGTGTACATTCTATCCAAGTGAGAGAATTGCAAGTAATTTGATTTCCAGAGGTGCCAAGTTGTTGTCATAGAACTCTGATTATTCTTGTCTGACTTGTTGTTGAAGCCTGGAAGGGAGTGTGTATCCATAGGGGGCACATTTTCTGGGTGGGACAAGCATGTGGGGAAAGTAGTTTTTGTAAGATTGTTGTTGAACTTTGCACCTATATTGAGATATTGCTGCTGTTGAGAGACCTCTAGGGATATATTTTCCTTTCCCTAGTGGATTTCAAGCCCAGCTCGAGGGTGACCTGTTCTCAGTTTGTGGGGAACAATGTCTAAGGTTGGGAGGAAAGTCAAAGGTCTGCATGCAGTTGGTGGTTCAATTGTTCAAGATAAGTGATCATTATGTGCTTGTTTAATTATTGTTGATTGAGAATGTATGAAATCTTATGTTGAGTATTAGTGTGCAAAATACTATGAATTCTGGTCATAATTATTTGTTACTCGTAATACCATTTAAGTAATTTTCCCTATAAAAATTGTATAAAATTGTATAGATGATGTAAACTGGTAATTTTTTCACGGGTTCCATAATTATCATTATCCTAAGCATATTGGCGATGAGACTGGTTCAATAATGGAGTTTGTAGCTATAATACCTTGAAAATGTTTATCAACGACTATGTTTATATCTTTGGCTGTATATGTAGAATTAATAATTGTACATATGATAAGTGGGGTAGTTACCCATCTTGTTACAAGCAAATTTAAGTAAGTAAAAACTCAGTATTTTGGGCTAGAAAGGCCTTGAACAACTACAGACAATGTGTTGGGCACAAATTTCTCATCCTTACATTGTGTTGAGAAAATATTAACAGTTTGGGGCAGGTTTTACAACCTCCAGATGATCCTGAGAGTCTTAGGAAAGCCTCTAAGGAAAACTCAGAGCATTAAAGACTAGATTTGTACTAATTTAAGGACATCGAGGTAACATTGTATATGGTACTTTGATGAAAGACTACGAGAAACCTTCTTCACCATAGGATATATCAGTGATGATGTGTATTTCATGTCAGTTCACGTGGAGGGTCCAAGAGGAGAGTGGCCCACGATGCCGCATGGCATGGTGTTAAGGTCTTTGGGGAAACAAAGGGTGACATGGTCTGAGGGCCACATGTCAAGCCAAGTGACAACGTTGGGTAGGTGCATGTGTGTAACATACAGGTAGTGGACTCAGGAGCATGGCGAGTTCACGAAGATGGGAAGGTGAGATGAATGAGTCCGTGAGTTCGCCAACTCGTGAACCCAACAAAATCACAAAATAATCCAAGTGTCGATACTTCTCAGATGGATTTATGAAGGGAAGGAACAAAACTATGCGTCCGCGATTCTGCGAATGAAAAAGAAGCTAAGTGTTGGGGGGCAGGTTCATGAAAGGTACGGTTATAGATTATGAGCCTGCAAGACCGCCACCCACGAGTCCGTGAATACAGTAGGGTTTTCAGAAGAATTGAAAATTTTGATACCCCATACCTTAGAAGGTGTTTTCGGGGTCAGGTATGTTACAAAGTGATATCAGAGCTATGGGTTCAACACTAGGCCTAGATGGGCCAGAGATCAGTTATAGAACATATGTATTAATGATAAGAAGAGTTAGTAATTAGAAAATTTCTATATATTACTTTTTTCTAACAAATACTATTAATTCCATAATTTGTAGATTTCTGAATATATGTAGATCGAAACAAAGATCAACATCATGACAGACGTTGAAGAGGCACAAAGGAATTCCAACCATGAGGAAGAAATCAGTGAACAATGGTTTGATATGAGTAATGAAAGAACAAAATCCAACGAGCATGACATAAGTAAGGAGGAAAGAATGAATTTGATGGAAACCATCAAGAATCTGCAAAAACATGTCCAAAGTCATAAATTAGATAATGAAAGACTCAGAACAACCAAAGAAAAACAAGATGAATTCAACATCAAGATGTTACAAAACCTGAACAAGATAGAGAGGAAAATGGATAAAAAATCAAAATATATCAAGGGAAATGAACCTAAGTCTCATGACAAAAGAAGTAAGACGTGGGGTGATGACAGCTATCATCGACACTCACCTAAACACTCAGCTAGGAGGCCACCAAGTAGCTCAAGATCTTCCCTTGCCAGAGAATGTAAGAGGAGAAATGGGGCCGATGAGATAAGGGGAGAAATGAATAAGATCAAGCCTCCTACTTTTGATGGTGAGCACAAAAAGGATGAGGATGTTGAGATCTAGATGTTGGGAATGAGGAAATACTTTCAGCTGCACAACTATTCCATTTAGGCAGAAGGGAGAATAACAATTCATCATCTTAAAGGAAAATAATCAATGTGGTGGGATCATTTTGTACAAGTGTAAAACATAGATAAGAAGAATGTTACTTGGGAAACATTTAAGGAATATTTTGGAAAGAAATACTTAACCAAACACTATTTTGATTTGAAAATGAAAGAGTTCTTCGAACTCAAACTTGGAAGCATGATTATAGATGAGTATGAGAGAAGGTTTTTAGAATTACTGAAATATGTTCCCTTTATCAAAGATGAACAAGTGAATATTCAAATATATTTAAGTGGACTGCCATCATTCATAAGTGATAAGCTATAGTATTATGATCCCAAGATGTTGGAAGAAGCCATAAGAAGAGATAAATGTTTCTATGATCAACATAAATGAAGAACAACTTTTCAGAAGGCTTAGGAGGAAAAAAATAAAAACAAGATGGAGTAAAGGAAGAAGGGAAACCAACCCCCATTTTTCAGAAATGATACTCAAAGATATCCAGTTTCCGAAGATCCTAGGATGGATGCAACTGTGGGACAAAGACCAAGGAAACAACTCATAAAGTGTTGGGTTTATAATGGAGACCATATGTATCGAGAATGTCCTCTCAGAGTTGAAAAAGCAAAGGTTATTCACAATGCACAACAAGATGAAACAATAAAAGATGTGGGCAAGAACATACCTAGAATTTATGCAGCCTTGGATAACAAGCATGTTGAATTTTAGTCTCACATGATTGAGGTAAAAGGTAAAATCCACAACCAACTTATTTCTATTTTGATTGATTCAGGAGCTATTCGTAGTTAATTAGATCCTAAAATGGCAGAAAGTTTTCATCTTCCAAGAAGCAAACTGGAAAAACCTTGGTTGGTACAATTAACTACTGAGACTAAAAGGAAGATTAATGAAATGGTTAAGGCTTCCCCAATGGAAATGAATGGGTTGAGTACCTACTACCAAAGTAGATATGGATATCATACCTTTGGGATCTTATGACTATCTCATTTACATGGAATAGCTGGATAAGCACCATGCAATTTTGGACGGTTGCAACAAAACTCTTACTTGCTTAGATGAGGAATGGAACTTAAGGAATGTACATGGTATCCCAAGAGCTATAACTATCAGAGAAGTCTCATCCTTACAACAAAAGAAAAGTTTTAGAAAAGGATGTCAATTGTTTGTCACACACATGGAGGGAGATCTTAAGGAAAAGGTACCCAATATTGAAGACTATGCTGCTATAAAATAATTTGAAGATGTGTTTGAAGGAATTCCCAGATTACCACCCAAAAGGGATATTGATTTCTCAATTACCTTAATGCCTGGAGCATCCCCTACATCGAAAGCTCCCTACAAAATGAACACATCCAAGTTGAAGGAATTAAAAATGTAGTTAGAAGAACTTTTGAAGAAGGGATATATATTCCTAAGTGTGTCACCTTGAGGTGCACCAATATTGTTTGTGAAAAAGAAGGATTGCACCTTGAGACTTTGCATTGACTTCATGCAGCTAAATAAGGTAACAATAAAGAACAAATATCCTCTTCCAAGGATATATGACCTCTTTGATAAGTTAAGAGATGTAAAGGTATTTTCCAAGATTGATCTAAGATCCAGATATCACCAGGCAAGGGTCAAAGAAGAGGACATTAGTAAGACTTCTTTTAGAACAAGGTACAACCACTATAAGTTTACAATGGTACCATTTGGATTGATTAATGCACCAGTTGTTTTCATGTGTTTAATGAATGATATCTTTAGAGAATACTTGGACAAGTTTGTCATTGTATTCCTGGATGAAATCCTTGTTTATTCCAAATCTGAAGAAGAACATGAACAAATCTTGATAATGGTGTTGCAAGTATTGAGAGAACATCAATTATATGCTAAGTTGAGAAAATGTTATTTTTACCAGAGGTAGATTCATTACTTGGGCCATATCATATCAGAAGAAGGTATGGCTGTAGACCCTGACTAGATAAAATCCATTACAGAATGGCCAACACCAAGAAATGTCTTTGAGGTGAGGTCCTTCATGGGACTAGTAAGTTATTATAGGAGGTTCATTCAAGGATTCTTCCACATTGCACACCCAATTACATATCTACAGAAGAAAGGTGTGAAATTTGAATGGACACTTGAATGTCAAAGAAGCTTTCAACATTTGAAGAGTTTACTGACAAGTGCACCAATTCTAAAAATTGTTGATCTTAATGTAGATTTTTTTGTATGCACCAATGCATGAAAATAAGGGCTTGGTGGGGTCCTTAGTCATAATGGACATGTAGTGTGATATGAATCAAGAATTCCGAAGGAACATGAGAGATTGTATGCCACTCATGATTTAGAGCTAGTGACCATTGTTCATGCTCTAAAAATGTGGAGGCACTACCTTATGGGTAGGAAATTTGAAAATAGAATAGATCACAGTGGGCTGAAATATTTATTTGGACAACCAACCTTGAACGCCAGGCAAAGTAGATGGTTAGAGCTCCTTAGTGAATATGACTTTGATAATAAGCACATCGAGGGTAAAGAGGACAAGGTGGCTGATGCTCTCAGCCAAAGAGCACATGAGATACATGCTACAACCATCAACATGTGCAAATCCGATTTACAAACAAGAATTTTAGAAGCTGCAAAAACATATCAGGCATATGAGGAAATGAAAGAAAATCTACGACCAAGAAAATTGTAGTAGAAAATCGAGAATTTTGAGCTAAAGGAAGACATAATGATTATGTTCAAGAATAGAATATATGTGCCAGATAATCAAGAGTTGAAAAATCTGCTCTTATCAGAAATGCACAAGGTACCTTCTGTTGGACACCCAGGATACCAAAACATGATCACAACTTTTAAAAATCTATATCATTGGCCAGGTATGAAAAAAGAGGTTGTAGATTTTATTGCCAAATGCATTGAATTTCAAAAATTCAAGGTTGGGCATAGACACCCAACATCTTTACTACAACCTTTTCCCATTCCAGAGTGGAAATGGAAAGTGGTAACCATGGACTTCATAACTAAACTACCCAAGATTGTCAAACAACATGATCAATTATGGTAGTGGTTTACAAGCTTACCAAAGCTGCCCATTTCATACATGTGAAGGAAATTCACAAGGAAACCAACATTGTTGATATCTGATTGAAGGAAGTATCCATACTTCATGGGATACCAAATACTATTGTATCTGATAGGGATTCTAGGTTCACATTGATTTTTTGGAAAGGGTTATTCAAAGGATTGGGCACACATTTAAATTTTAGCACAACCTACCATCCCGAGTCAGATGGACAAACCGAAAGAGTTAACTAGATAATAGAAGACATGCTGAGAATGTATGTCATGGATAAACCCTCAAAGTGGGAGGATTACCTGCACTTGGTCATATTCACTTATAACAATAGATACCAAACATCTATAAAGATGAGTCCATTTGAAGCACTCTATGGAAGGAAATGCAATACACCAATAAGCTGGGATAATCTAGACAATAGAATAATAATTGCACCATATTTGCTCTAGGATATGGAGGATCAAGTGATGAAGATAAAACCTAACTTAAAAGTTTCTCTGGACAGACATAAAAGTTATGTTGATAAGCATAGAACTCCTAGAGAATTTTCAGTAGGTGACCATGTATTTTTTAAAGTAAAAGCAAGACGAAGTTCCTTGAGATTGGAAAGGTGTTCCAAATTATCAACAAGATACTATGTTCCATTCAAAGTTTTGGAAATGATTGGTCCTATAGCTTATATGCTTGCATTACCATCCTCCATGCGAATTCATAATGTTTTTCACGTATCCTTACTCAAAAAATATGGACCTGATACTAATCATGTCATTGATTGGAATGTGATTCAGGTAGGGCCAAAAGGTGAATTCCAGGTACAACCAATATGAATTTTGGAACGGAAAGCAAAACAACTCCGGAATTGAGTCATAAATCTAGTAAAGGTCCAATGGACCTGGTACAGACCTAAGGAAGCAACCTGGGAACATGAAGATTCTATGCGGGTAGAATATTTGCATCTTTTTGTAATTTTTTGAAATTTTGTTTGTACATATGTATATGTTGCACTAAGCATAGTGCATAAACAAGGGGGATGGGAATGTAATACCCCTAAGCTGAACCCCAGTTGAAATGTAATTACAAGTATGTGTATAGGGTAGTGAGCCATGAACCTCTTTTGGCCAATGAGCTTGTTTTGTATTGTGTATTTTCACTTGAAATTAATGAAAGAAAACAAGACTGCATGCTCACCATCCTGACAAGAATAGTAAGGGGGATAATTTCCAATAGAATGGGAAAGGGGGGATAAGAGTTTAGAAAAGGGGCTAACCTAAGGGGGCTTAAGCCAAAAAGGAATATTATATATATATATTCCTAAAGTTAAAGTCTAAAGTAGGGGATAATGCATTTTATCCTAAGTCCCTATGAGGAAAAGTATGATCATGTGAGGGAACCCATGTGTGGCCCATGTAGTTTCCAACATGACAAGTGTCAAGTTGGGAACATGCACACACATTTTTGGGACTTTAGCTCATTCATCCACCATTCAATCATTATTCACCCACCATTTGATCATTATTCACCCACCATTCGATCATTATTCACCCACCTCACCTCATTGCTAGCATCGAGACTTTCATGTTGCCATTACCGTACCTGTACACGAGAGAGTGTAGGATTATTCCCAAGAGCGCCGAAAGATAATAGTTAAGCTGAAGATGCGGGTTGTCAGGCCCATGTGCATTCTCTATAGGTGAGAGAATTGTAGGGAATTTGGTTCCTAGAGTTGCCAATTTGTCGTCATAGAACTCTGATTATTCTTGTCTGTCTTGTTGTTAAAGTTTAGAAGGGAGTGGGCAACCATAGGGGGCACACTTCCTGGGTGGTACAATAATGTGGGGAAAGTATAGTCTATAAGATTGTTGTTGAACTTGGCACCTGTATTGAGATATTACTGCTGCTGAGAGACCTCGAGGGATAGATTTTCCTTGCCCTGGTGGAGTTCAATCCCAGCTCGAGGGTGACCTATTCTCAGTTTGCGGGGAACAATGTCTAAGGTTGGGAGGAAAGTCAGAGATCCACATGCAATTGGTGGTTTAATTGTTCCATATAAGTGATCATTATGTGCTTGTTTAATTATTGTTGATTGAGAATGTATGAAATCCTATGTTGAGTATTAGTGTGCAAAATTCTATGAATTCTGGTCATAGTTAATTGTTACTCCTAATATTGTTTAAGTAATTTTCCTTATGAAAATTGTATAAAAATTGTATAGATGATGTAAACTGGTAATTATGTCATGGGTTCCATAATTATCATTATCTCGAGCGTATTGGCGATGAGACTGGTTCAATAATGGAGTTTGTAGTTGTAATACCCTGAAAATGTTTATCAATGACTCTGTTTATATCTTCGTCTGTCTATGTATAATTCACAATTGTACATATGATAAGTGGGGTAATTACCTATCCTGTTACAAGCAAAGTTAAGTAAGTAAAAACTTTTGGGCTGGAAAGGCCTTGAACAACTGCAGACAGTGTGCTGGGTGTAAATTTCTCATCCTTAGATCGTGTTGAGAAAATATTAACAGTTCGGGGTGGGTTATACAACCTCTATATGATCCCAAGAGTCTTAGGAAAGTTTATGTGGAAAACTTAGAGCATTAAAGACTAGATTTGTACTAATTTAAGGACGTCGATGTAGCATTGGATATGGTACTATGATGAAATACTATGAGAAACCTTCTTCACCGTAGGATATATCACTGATGACGTGTATTTCATGTCAATACACGTGGAGATTCCAGGAGGAGAGTGGCCCACAATGCCACATGTCATGGTGTTAAGGTATTTGGGGAAACAAAAGGTGGCGTGGTCTGAGGGCTATGTGTCAAGTCAAGTGACAACGTTGGGTAGGTCCATGTGTGTAACTTGCAAGTAGTGGACTCAGGAGCATGATGGGTTCATAGAGATGAGAAAGTGAGATGAATGAGTTCGTGATTCTGTGAGTCTTCCAACTCGTGAACCTGATAGGATCACAAAATAATCTAAGTGTCGAGACCTCTTGGACAAACTTATGAAGGGAAGGCACAAAACTATGCATCTACGAATGAAAAAGAAGGTAAGTGTTAGGGGGTGGGTTCATGAAAGGTACGATTATAGACTATGAGCCCACAAGACCACCACCCGCGAGTCCGTGAATATAGTAGGGTTGTTAGAAGAAGCGAAAATTTTGATACCCCATCCCTTAGAAGGTATTTTTGGGGTCGGGTATGTTACAAGTATGAATCTACAAGGAGCAAAACTTAATTACCCTACAATAAATAAGCAATCCTTTTTTGTTTATAAAGTTGTAAAACACTTCAGGTCTTCCTTAAGAATCATTGGAAAGTAATAGTACCTCACCGTGATGTTTGAATGTTATTTACTCAACAAGAATTTGGGGAATGCAAAGGAAACTCAATGACAACCATCCAAGAATTTGACCTTGAGATTAAACTTGCTCACATTGTGTGTGGACAAGGATTATGTAAGTTGGTTGCAGAATCACAAGATAATGCAATAAGGAAGAAGAGGGATGGGAAAATGAGTTTTTTGTTTATAATAAGGAAATCCTTTACCTTCCAACTACTACAAATTCATGGTATACTAATGTGAATTTTTTCTACACCATGGAACATGTCTAAGCCACATGAATTGAAAAGAAAAAAAATATTTATGACTAAAATATTCTTAGTACAAATTGATTAATGCCATCCTTTTCTAGAATAACTATGATGGAGTATTGTAGTATGTCTAGAAAAGGAAGATGCTGAAAAAGTCTTGAAGGATCTCCATGATGGGCTAGCTGGAGGTCATTTTTCTGGTGAGACTACAACTCATAAAGTCTGGAGCGCTAGATATTATTATCCTACTCTCTTTCAAGATGCACATACTTATGTAAGAAAATATAAAACTTGTTAGTTGAGTGTGGGAAGAGAGAAAAAATCATGAATACCACTACAAATTGTCATGGTTAGTAGACCATTCGAATAGCGAGGTATGGATATCAGAGGGCTGATAAACCCTCATTCGTCAAAGCAACACAATTACATCTCAACTGTGATGTATTATTTCACTAGGTGATCATAAGTTATCCCTTCGATGTGAGTAAATGAAAGAGTAGTCATTCAGTTTTTGGAACAATGCTTATTCACTAGATTTGGGGTCCCTTCCATCAATGTGTTTGATAATGTTGCTTGTTACCACCTCACATCTAGGGGTAAATAAAGGACATTTTTTCTCCTATGATCCACATCACATACACTACTTCCACATATGACATCCATGGTTCTCCACATACAGTTTCCCATAGATGCTTCCCACATATTGCTCATCTCACTCTCACTCGTGACTATGGTGCTTTGCCCATAGGCGGTAACTTGTTTCGATACTTCGTATTAAGTGATAATTTCCTATGCACTTGTCATCATAGTAGTGATCAAGCGGTTGAGTCGGATAACGGATCATGATTCCAGGAATTTATACCCATTGCATATTCGACAACACATGTATTGCAATAGAGGACGAACACCTTCAGTAATCACTCACACAACCAGATCAAATATCAACACACCGATGTTTTAACGTGGTAAAAACCCTACGGGGAAACATCCATGGCCCCAACCAATGCAGCCACTTGTAGTAGTTTATTAATGCAAAAGAAAAAAGATTACAAAGAGATTTTACAAGAGAGTTTCTCACAATCGATCATCGAAAATGACCCTCCATGCTCTTTATATAGAGACCATGGACCAATCGGGTGTTAATCCACATATCAATGGCTGTTAATATCAAGAAGAATATGAGCCTTCGGATCACTCTATGCCGGGAACATATCTTGACCGTTGTATTTCCTAACTACAAACGCATAATAAAGAAACACACTAAGAAACATACTTTTACCTAACGACACATTAGACCAAGTAGATCTTAACTAACTCCTAAGTGTCTAAATATCCTAACATCCCCCCTTAAGAACAACTTGGGATAGGATTGAAGGATTTACAATATTGACACAATAGAAGAAGGAAGGAGGCATTAGAGCCTATCCCCCCTTAATGACAACTTCCCGAACTCCCAACATATATCGAAGTTTGGAAAACTTCGCTTCTGTAAGAGACTTTGTGAAAATGTCTGTAACTTGATCTTCTGTAGGGAAAAATAGCACTTCAATAACTTTATCATGAATGGGATTTATGATGAAGTTCATGTGTAGCTCGATGTGTTTGCTGTGATGATGTTGAACTGGGTCTTTGGCAAGCTTGATGGCACTCTGATTGTCCCACCAAAGGCTGGTTGGATGTTGTTGCTGGAAGCCAAACTCTGAAAGAATCTGTCGAAGCCATAAGGCTTCCTGACTTGTATTTACCACTACTTGGTACTTTGCTTCTTCTAAAGAAAGTGCAATAGCTTGTTGTTTCTTACAGGCCCAAGTGACAGGTCCTGAACGAAGGATGAAAACATAACCTGCAGTAGACTTCCGATCATCAGGGTCACCTGCCCAATTTGAATCAGTGAAACCAACCAATAAAGGATTCCCCTCTGATATGTAATGTACCCCAAACTGAACTATACCACGAACATAAGAAATTATCCTTTTAGTTTCTTTCCAATGGCTTTCATGAGGTGTTTACATATAACGGGCAACAAGACCAACATCAAAGGAATATCAGGACGAGTATGAGTCAAGTATAAGAGGCTACCAACTAACTCATGGTACAAGGTGGCATCAACTTCGAGAGAAGTACAGGTGGAAACAAGCTTGACTCCAGATTGGAAGGGATAAGGGGCTTACAATCGTCCATGTGAAAGTGATGAAGAAGGTCACAAGCATACTTAGACTAGGAAAGAAAAATTCCTTCATTGTTTTGCAAAACTTGGAGGCTAAGGAAATAGTGAAAAAAACCTAAGTATGCCATTTCAAATTTCTTCTTAAGGCTAGTTTTCACATGGTTTAAAAGTTTTGAGTCACTACCAGTAAGGATAAGGTCATCAACATAAAGGACAAGGATGTTTTGAGTCACTACCGTGAAGGATAAGGTCATAAATATAAAGGACAAGGATTATGAGATGGATTCCTACTTCTTGTATAGACATTAGGATCATAATGGAATCTAGAGAAACTAAAGTGGCAATAATAAAGTTGTCCATTTCGGAATACCAAGCTCGGGGAGCTTGTTTGAGACTATAAATAGTTTTCTATGGAAAACAAACAAGCAGGAGTCATTCTGGACATAGCTAGGAGGTTATTCCATGTAAAAATCTTCTTGAAGATCCCCATGTAAGAAGGAAAATTTAACATCCACCTGATGGACCTCCCATTTATGGGAGGGCAACAGGCAAGAATAAGCAATGATGGAATTCATTACTTTTGGCTACAGTGGGGAAAATGCTCTCATTATAGTCAATTCCTCCAACTTGGGAAAATCCTTGAACTAACCAGCCTTGGTGCCCTTTAAACACTCCATCCATGCATACTTAGTCTCAGAGACCCATTTATATCCGGACAAGTTTTCTTCATTTGAAGAGGTACAAGATCCCAAGTATTCTTTGCCATTAAAGAACAATACTCTTCATTCATTGTTGTATCCTAACATATGGATGACCCTGGCTTCAAATGGCTCCTCGTCTACCTAGCCCTTCGGAAACTTGAGTCAAAAGAGAAGAGGAGGACCGTTGTAAATCGGGTGAACATGTCCAACACTAATCTAAAGGTTCACCAACAAGATCACCAACCACTTATCATGTTGAATGGACCCATATTGGAAGAAGCCACCGGAGCTGGAGATGGTGCCTGTCTAAAGGGACTCATCTAGAGGAAGGTGAGTGTGTGTGGAGGAGGTGGATTTTCATCCCACTCTGCCATCATTTTAAGAAGAAACCATAATAGAAGTAGGCACAAATGTTGAATCTGGGTCTTCAAGTAGGGCAAAGGCACAAACGCTGGAATTAGGCCTCGCACTCAACAGAGGTTTTCTTATCAAGTTTAACATCCTTCTAATAATAATTTCATTATAATGTGGGCTTCAGCAGTTTCATAACCTTTGACATCTTTAGAATAACCAACAAATATACACTTCTCACTTTTAGGCTGCAATGCTTTCCTTTTCTCATCAGGAATGTGAGCCCATGCTATACTGCCAAATACACAGAAGTGACTTACATCTGGTTTAATTTTAGTCCAAGATTCTTCCGGTGTTATATTTGTAAGAGCCTTTATGGGAGTGCGATTTACTATGTAATTTTCACAATTGATGGCTTCCGCCCAATACTTTAGACTTAATCCCTTAGATTGGATCACACAATTAGCCATTTCTTTTTTTGTGCGGTTCTTTCTCTCAGCAACACCATTTTGTTGTGGTGTATATGGAACAATGTGTTGAATTTGGATGCCCTGTGTAATGAAATAACTTGTAAAATTATTGTTCACATATTCGCCTCCATTATCTATTCTTAACCTTTGAATTTGATGTCCAGATTGCTTTTCTACAAAGGCCTTGTAGGCCAAAAACTTCGCTCTTAAGTTTTAAGAAGTAAACTCAAGTACGTCTAGAAAAGTCATCAATGAAAGTTAAGAAATATTTGCACCTAGAAAAAGAAGGAGAAGAAAGTGGACCACACAAATCACTGTAAACATGTTGCAAAGGGCTCGAGGTGTGCCAAGAGGCACGTTTGTCAAAACTGTCCCGTTGATGTTTGCCGAGAACACAACTGACATAAACACCATCTCTGCATGAAACAGGAGGAAGACCAGTCACCATCTGTTGATTATATAGTTGTTGTAGTGAGCAATAGTTTAGATGACGAAACCGCTCATGCCAAAGTTTGTTCAAGTCATCGCTATGAGCAACAAAAACTGATGAAAATGATGATGACCCAAAGTTGTCAAACTTGTACAACCTAGTAATATCATCAACAATTCCAGTTGTAAGAACATGCTTAGGATCTTTTAGATCCTTGATTACAACTTGGTGAGGTGAAAACTCTACGGTCTTACCTTCACTTGAATGAGTGATTTGATATACTGATAGAAGGTTACAAGAAAGACTTGGAACACATAATACATCATTGAAATGACCGTTTTCTACTTGAACTGTTCCATATCCTTCAACAATAAGAGATCTATCATCACCCAAAAATATTTTCTTGGTGTTACATTCATTTAGAGCAGAAAATATGTCTCTATCCTTAGCCGTATGTTAAGATGCTCCTGAATCAATAAGCCACCATTAGAGGTAGAAGTAGAAGTTGTATTGAAGGAGAAACCAAAAGCAGAAAGTGCATGTCCATGAGAAGACGAAGAAGAAGTAGAATAAATACTGATGTTGTGCTTCTTCATCGCTGCTTCTAAAGCTGCCATCTTATTGAAACATTTGGACTCATCATGACCATCTTTATCACAAAAGTTGCAATGTCTGTCAGTATTCTTATTTTTATATTTTGCTCCTTTGTCACCATTAGGAGCTGAAGCTGTTTGAGTGGGTTTGGGACCCTTATATTGCTTGTTGTTGTGGCAATGATGGTGCTTCTTGGGATTCTTGGGTTTATCTTTCTAATGGACAACTTAGGCTTTGTTGGAGGTACCTGCATTATTGATCACTCCAAGTTGTATAAGCTTATCTTGCTCTCTAATCAAAGCATCACAAAAGTTCTCAAGAGTGGGTTTTACATAAGCCGTCCTTAGAGCCTCTCGCATGGCATAAAAGGTAGATACAAACACAGAATATGCACTACCTAGCTTAGAAAGAATAAGATAGATGCAACAATCTTCGTCTATCTTTATCTTACATTCTTCACATAAAGTTCTGAGTATTTTAAACTTAGATAGATAGTCTTCAATGCAAGAAAAATCACTTGGACTTAAAGTCGGTACTTGATTTTCTAACTGCTGTGCTCGAATAATATTGTGTTTACCAAACAGAGATTCAATATTTTCCCAAGATTCTTTGGGTTTATCAATTGATTGAAGGTGGAACCTTAAATCAGGAGAGATGGACATTCCAATTAATCCACGTTCTTCATCATTCCTATTATCACATTTGACTTTCTTATCAACATCAATGGGTGTTGTTTCCTTTCCCAAGGTAATCCGGTACAAGCCTTTACTTCTTAATAAATCCTCCATATGGGATTTCCATTGGAAGTAGTTGGTGTTGATAAGCAAACGATTACTTGAAGAAGCGATCCAGGAGGATATTCACAGTCGACACATTTTCAGTCGGATTCAAATACTGCCAACATTGTCCAGTCAACAAAGAGCTCACATTGATCTTTCTGATGCATTTCGAATGAAGTCAATTGGACTTCACATGCTAGAGATATGTCTTATTGATATTTAGGGGCAAAATGACATTTGTAAAATGCTTAATACATGAGATAAGGTTGCCATAATTATGTATTTTTCATTATTTAAAAGAGATTATTTGGTGCAAATCCATGTTGGCTTTCAATCCCTAGTCTAAAGGAGAGTCGAGATCTTCATGGATGGTTGAGATATATTCTCAAAACAATCCCTTGAGATATGCCAAGATCTTAATTTAGGGGATCTTGAGAGATATTATCTCCATGAAAATCTTGATGTGGTTGAGATGGAGATGTTATATAAACCCTTCTTGGGGGTCAAGAAGAGGGGAAGAGGGAAAGAGATTGTGGAAATCTTATTGAGAGCTTATTGATTCAAAGGATGTCTTTGTAAAGGAGAAACATGTTATAGGCTTGTTATCCCTTTTCAAGCAGAATCAATAAAGCAGGTTCATGGGATTCATGAATCCGGAGACATAGTCAGGGGGTCTGGTGAACTCCGTTATCATATTGTTTTCAATGTTGTATGTGTGATTTTGATGCATTCTCACTTGGTTAAGTAGAGTTTTATTTGCAAAAACAAGCACAATAATTTTGACAATTTGATGCTTTTATGTTAATGTATTCATCAATGAGACATTTTTAATTAATCCTATTGCCCTTATTCACATGCAATCACGTTAGTAAAAGATCTTATTTTTGAAGATTTGGATGTAAGAAGATTCTGACCAAGTTTTTAGATCAAGTGGTAAGAGAGCAGGTCTAACCAGTTTTGCAGATTGTGAATATCACCATGGGAAAAGGAATGAAGCAAGTGTGGCTCAAAGAGTTGGAAGAAATCAACCAGTGCATTCAAGCAGAGGATGTAGAGCTCAGAAGGCTTCTACAAGTTGCAGAAGAGGAGAAGCAGATATTGAAAATCCAGTTACAAGTCAAGGAGGATTTATTGACAAAGTTACAGAATGATGAAGGCTTGGTGAAGCCATCTTCCACACCCAATCCATAATCGATAACTGAGGTAAATAGTGTCGATAATTCTTCAGTTTCATGTTCATCCCTTGATGATGATAATGCTTCTTTTGGATCTTTCGAGAAGCATATGTTAGGAATTGGTAAAAAGCTCCTAACTAAGATGGGATATAAAGGAGGATTTCTTGGTATTAATGGCCAAGGCATCACTCAAACACTAGAGGTGGTAGAACGGCCTAGATTTGTAGGATTGGGATATGTTGAAGGAGAATGCTCAAAGGCAACAAAAGTAGTTGATTTTTCGAGCAAAGAATTCAATCCATTTAAGAGAAAAGATGGCACATCACTTTCTTGAAGTGATACATCCGGTAAGGGATCCCAGAGAAATTCAAAATCTCCTCGAAGAAATCCTCAAAGGTATAAAAAACATGATTATTCTAATGTATCTTTGCATTGTAATCATAAAACAAATAATATGTGGAAAGTTTACCCAGGTACATTATGTGGCTTGCCTAATCACTGTCTTGCAAAATGTTGGAAGAGGAAATCTCTTCACAATAAATTCTTGTCAAATAGCAAGGAGATGAGATATGAAGACCATCATCCTCGTCATAAGATGGAGAAAGACAAAAAGGACACGAAGTCACGGAATTTCTGCATTCATTGTAATATGAGTGGGCACTGGATCGAGAAATGCTGGAAACTTCAACCACAATTTTGTCCCAAGAAGGATAAAAAGGTTGTGCAAAAACCCATGCAAAAGGAGGTTGTTAAATAGGTGCTGGATCATGTGATCAATGTTCCTGCACCAGTCTCTGAAGAAACGCAGTCACAGAAGGAAGGCACCTTCGATTGGTTGGGTAAGAAGTGGTTATCATTTCTGCAATTTTTTTTTATTTTTTATGTTATTTAACATGATTTGTAGTAGAGAAAATGTATCAGCAAACACAGATGCTGCCATGGCTCAATCATTCACTATGCATAAAATTCAAAAGGTAGTTGGATTTCAATTAGGTCGATGAGTTCTTATTGCCTGTGTGATTGCAACCATGAGCGATCAATGTGCTCCATAACAAACCACACCTTTTGGTCGACATTTTCTTGAATCGCACATATGATGATGAAGATGATTTCAACATTCTCTGGTGTATCTACAACCTGTGAGGAGTGCTTATGCAGAGGAGTGTCACCGGGCTAGAGGATATTCTCTTCGGCATCGCCTCGTCGACCGAGATTTGGAAGAAGAGAAAATAATACATCGATGTCTGGAGGAAGCCGAGAATAACCAGAGGATTCGTTTCGCTCGACCGTGCAACCAATATTTTGAGTGAGCCGCCGATCAGGGTATCTAAGGGCACTTCACACTTTAAATTCACGTATCCCAACGCTCCTCATTCTGCAATTCGGCTCGGCCGGATCGTGTTGGAGTCTTTCAGGTTGGGGCTCCCAAATGTGAAATGGTTTGTGATGGGTGATGACGATAAGATGTTTGTTACGGAGAATCAGCTGTGGGTTCTTAACAAATATGATCATAATCAATTCTACTACATCGGCTCCATTTATGAATTTAGCGAACAGAACGTGGAACATTTTTTTAATAGGGTGTACGGTGGAGGGGGATTTGCAATAACCATGCACAGTATTTGATGTGCCACATACAATTTGGAGGTTTCTCCATACACGTAAATGATCATGCGGTTGCAAATTTCATGGAGATATTGGAGGCATTTCAATCTCATGGAAGTTGGTCCCAATCCCTCGAAGGATCAATTAGTTGGTGCTGTTAAAAGACACTTCATTTCACAACAATTGGATGAGTTGTAGGTGCTGCAAAATGACTAAAGACAGTTTGCAGTTGAATTTATGGCTTAGGGAAGCGATGACGTTCGGTCAATTCTTCACCGATATGTTATCACGAGTCTGATATGCCATGGTTGATGCTGCAGAACAAGGATGGGGATGGGAGATGGTTCTTGGATCTGGCATTAAATATGTGGCACATAATTGAAGCAAAACCTTTCCAGAGAACAATTTGTGTTGCAACATCAGGGGGTAATCTATGTCTACATAAGGAAGATGTCCAGTTTGCAAAACTTTATTTATTATTATTATTATTTTAATCCTATCAGCAAGGACCTGATTCGGCTTCCTGTGCTCAATGGGCATGTTAAATTGGCTACTTTGTCAGTGAATCTTAATTCCACGGACTACAAAGTATTGGTTGCAGATGTTGGACAGTTGCGAGATAAGTGATGTTTTCTCGATTGTAGTATATCAGCGAGAAAATGTTGAGCGTGCGACCAGAAGAGGCGTAAGCATAGCCTGTGGATTTGATGGATATACGTGGATTGATTGAAATCCACGATTAGCGTTGTTTTTGCTGGGAATTTGATTAGCCACTCATAATAATTTAATGAGAGTGAGAGGCATTTTTATTAAGTGAAAATGCATTTTTATTGAGAGGATTCAAATCTGGAGCTCAACGCAGTTTGAAGAATATTTTCTTCCTTTGAAAGGAGATGAACAAAAATCTTGGTCATTACCCATACCAGGGAGAAGTATGCCAAGGAATATCTTTGACAAAATTCTTGGCGCAATCTAGTTTGATGCAGCATTAACAATTTTGTTCATTTTGTTTGACAAAAACTTGGCTTTATTGTAATCAGTTGAATGAGGCGATTTGCCTAAAGCCATTTTGGCTTTTCTTGTAAACTTGATCAATGGGTATGTTTACACATTTTCAATCGGCTTCAAATATTGTCAACATTTTCCAGTCAACAAAGAGCTCACACTAGAGATTGCATTTCGAATGAAGTCAATTTGACTTCACATGCTAGAGATATGTATTGTTGATATTTAGGGGCAAAATGATAATTGTAAAATGCTTAATACATGAGATAGGGTTGTCGTAATTATGTATTTTTCATTATTTAAAAGGGATTATTTGGTGCAAAGCCATGTTGGCTTTCAATCTCTAGTCTCAAGGAGAGTCCTAAGGAGAGTTGAGATCTTCATGGATGGTTGAGATATATTCTCAAACCAATCCCTTAAGATATGCCAAGATCCTAATTTAGGGGATCTTGAGAGATACTATCTCCATGAAAATTTGATGTGGTTGAAATGGAGATATTATATAAAACCTTCTTGGGGGTCAAGAAGAGGGGGAAGAAAGGAAAGAGCTTGTGGAAAGCTTATTGAGAGCTTATTGATTCAAAGGATGTCTTTGTAAAGGAGAAACAGGTTGTAGGCTTGTTAGCCCTTTTCAAGCAAATCAATAAAGCAGGTTCATGGGATTCATGAATCCGGAGACGTAGCCAGGGGTTTAGTGAAGTTCGTTATCATATTGTTGTCAATGTTGTATGTGTGATTTTGATGCATTCTCACTTGGTTAAGTAGAGTTTTATTTGAAAAAAGATGCACAATATTTTTGACAATTTGATGCTTTCATGTTAATGTATTTATTAATGAGGCATTTTTAATTAATCCTATTGCCCTTATTCACATGTAATCACGTTAGTAAAATATCTTATTTTTGAAGATTTGGATGTAAGAAGATTCTCACCAAGTTTTCAGATCAAGAAGCCATATTAAATATGTAGATAATATGTATTTAAAAATTGAAACTGATGATCTGGATGGAAAGATCTAGAAAAATTAGGCGGTTTAAAAAAAAAAAAGGGCACTGAAAACGGACTTCGGATGTGAAAGTTATGCCCTTTAAAAAAAAGACATAAACGGTTTCCAAATGAACACGTGATGGTGTAAGTTGCTTTATGAAGTGACCCACTTTTATAAAAATAAGTGGGGATCACTTTATCAATGAAGTTACTTTATAAAAGAAAAGTTGTATGCAAAATAAATAACTCTAAAATATTAAAACTACTTAGAGTGATTCACTTTTATATTTGAAGTGAAATACACTTTACAATGAAGCATGAACTTTTTAAAAAAAAGTAACAAAAATAGAGACTTGAACTCAAGACCTCTTATTTAATAAAGAAACTTTTAACCAAATGGTCTAGCAAAACATATTGTATTGTTTAGCAAGATGATTGTTGTTGTTGCTGAAGACGGTCTTGGAGAGCGCGCAAAAAAAAACATTTTTTCACGCAATAATTTTTTTTCGCTTCTCGATGACAACAAGGGTTAGATCTTAGTTAGTTTACCCGGAAAATGCACTTTTTTCCTATCTGTTTCTGATTTTCCAAGATCGCACAGAGCACAGGGCAAAGATAATACACAGATCTAAATATAAGCGACCCGTAAACAAATAATATAAAACTGAAATAAAACCAAAATAATACTCTGCAAAAATTTTAAAATGACATATTCAGGCTTTATACCTCCAGATCTAACTGAAATGGTTGTATCTTGGGTAAATAGAAACCTTTTCGAGTGAAACGAAAAGTGTTCCTCACTGAAACGAGCGCTCCAGACGCAATGGAACAATCCTCCTAGACCATAAATTTATGGAAATGGCAGAAAATGAAGATGAAACAACTCAGCTTCACGATCTCAATCTACATCAGGAGCGAGTCTTCAAACATGATCTGATACCATGTTCGACAACAAAGTTATTCCAACCGAGGATGAACACCTTCAGTAACCACTCACACAACCAGATCAAAGATCAACACACCGATGTTTTTACGTGGTAAAACCCCTACGGGGAAACATCCACGACCCCAACCAACACGACCAATTGGAGTAGTTTATTAATGCAAAATAAAAAGATTACAAAGAGATATTACAAGAAAGTTTCTCACAATCGATCATCGAAAAATTACCCTCCATTCTCTTTAAATAGAGATCATGGACCAATCGCGTGTTAAGCCACAAATCAATGGCTGTTAAGATCGAGGAGAATATGAATCGTCAGATCACTTTATGTCGGGAACATATCGTGCTTGTCAGATTTGCTAACTACAAATGCATACTAATGCATACTATAGAAACACACTAAGAAACACACTTTTACCTAACGACACATTAGACCAAGTAGATCTTAAGTAACTCATAAGTGTCTAAATATCCTAACATTGCTTGTTTCACCTTGGTGGTCATCCCCATTTCCTAGATAAGTGTTGTCACTCTTGAGTAGGGTTGTACTACTGGGTGGATTTGAAGGGGGTGACATGTCCATATCCTATCTCATACATAACCTTTTCCATCTTTCCTAACTTTCATTATCCCTTATTTTGGGCTGGTTGTCATATGTCATCCATATAGGTTTGTGCTTCATAATCTCACGAGAAGAAGGAGCTAGAATGGTCGAGGTTGATGCAACTCGATATATATATATATATAGAAAGAGAAAGTGATAAACTCAAAATGCAAAGAAAAACAAAGAAGAAATAAAAGCAAAGTCAATAATCAAGAAATATAAAGTATGAGCTTTTCCCCCTCGATAAGAGGCCATCACCCCAAGTCCCATGTAATGAAATCAAACCTAAAAACGAACTTCAGCCAATGAAAATCAAAATCCAAAAGAGGTTGAATGAATAATGAAAAAGTTAAATAAGGGGTTTGGAAAGACAGACTGCCAAGGAAAGGGAAACTCATTACATAGGCGCTTCCTCATAAAAAGGTGGTCATGCGGATGAATATCTTACATAACCTCACATGACTATGTGAAACCACCCATGAAGTAAACCGCAAACCATACCATACATTATTACACATACTCCTTGATGGGTCTCTTCGGAAATACTCCTATTCTTGGGTACTGACACATGTAATAGGGGCTAATGATGATCCTCCCATACCTAAACTCAACAATTTGTATGGATAGTTAGTGTGACGCTTGAAGATGATGCTCAATGTGATCTACCTAATGGAATTTACATTTGACATGACTCACTTCTTATATTGTATTGGACTTGTGCATGCCTCTGTATTGATGGATAAATTTAACCACATGACCCCCTCCTTGGATGATGTACTTCCCATGGCTATTCACTTGGATTGAGCCTTGGTCCTTTGGAGGACGTTTGACAGGCTACTTGCATGTTTGATGGAGGCCATCCCATCATTTTAGAGAGGATGTTCCACTTACTTTGGAGGATGTTGAGCCTTATGAGGACACCACACCCTTGTTGAGACACCTTAGCACATTCTTAGAGATGATGTAGCACATTTGGAGGGGATATTCCACATTTCCATGATGATTTGGCGCCTATTGATGAGACGTCATACTATTTTGGAATGATATGTCACTTGAGGATGAAACATTGCACCTCTTGGAGGGAATGTTTCACTTTTTGAGCCCCTACACACCACTTTGGAGTGAGTTCTCCACTCTTGGAGATCATTTATGCCAGAAGTGTGGCCTCTATCATGCATTTATGAGGTATGATTTGGAATTATAACACTTTTACTTGACTCTGGGAGCATCGTTGGGGATCTTGTTGACCTATCCACTCATGTATCATGGATTATTTATGTATTATGGACTTATCTCTAGGGTTTATAAAAAGACAAAGGAATATTTTATTTTCTTAGGGCTTTACTAGAAAAATAATGTTATTTTAATGAGAAAGTGCTAGATCTCTCATATAAATAAGAGAAGCACTTCTCATTTTGTACCATTGATACTTGTGGAGAAAAATTAGTTATCTACTTTCACTCATTTCTTCTTAGATATGGATGGATATATAGAGCGCCTACTTGAGGAGATGTTTTGTGGATGATTTTGCAACTTCTTTGGATTTTCATGCCTAGGGTTTATGGATAAAAACAATTTATTGAATAAGTGGTATCTCTAGATCTTGTTGTATTTTCTTATGAATGATTATTAAGTGTAATTGTAATTCTCTAGTGGTGGCGGTGCATTCTCTTCATATTGTTCTGGGAAAAATCCATTCATCTAAACCCTTGGAAGATTTCTAGTGGAGTATCTTCCCTTGAATTATCTTGAAGCTTATAAGGCAGTAGGTGGATGTTCTAGGGTTTGTAGTGGACTACCCTAGATATCACCCTATATCTTCTTACATGTTCTCAAGGGAGTCCTTAATTGACCCGATATGCCCCCCAAAAATAATAGGCACTAGTTTTCTCTCATCTAATCAATCATAATTCTAAAATTAAAAATTTATCTTTGTTTTAGGGTAAATCTAGCATTTGTTTAACTTACAATTCAATTTCCAACCATCAAAAACCTTATACATCTAGGCTTTTCATGCATATTTTAGACCTCAAAATTTAGGGTTTTCTTGCATATTATTCACCTAAAATCCTAGTGTTTTCTTGCATGTTTTGACCTAAAATCATTTTGTTGCATAAATTTGCCTTGCTGATTTATATTATTACATAATTAGGGCTAGACGTCTTTCTTTCATTGGCTGTTATATGCATGTTAAATTTCATATTTTACAAGTGGTGCAAACCCTAGGTTTATCCATTGTTTTAGCCCTATTTTCTATTAGTTTATAACTCATTTCGAGGGCTAAATTGCGTTGGTGTTGTAACTTGTTTGTTGCTGTATTTTCCTACCTTTATGCAAGTTTTACAATGACCATTTGTAGTTTCCATGTTTGAGTGGTTTGGGGATCATTTTACATTGAATAATAACGTGATAAATCCTTTAGGCAACCCTAATGACATATCAAACCAAATTTGGAAACTACCTTGAACGACCACCTTATCTTCACCTTGCTTGATATATTTCATTGGGGTTGTATTGGGTAGCTACATAGGAGGCCTTAGACTTGATTGTGTCTTTCCTTAGTATTCCTCGAGGCTACTAGGGAAGCTTCCCTTGTGTTGGATCTGTGCTTCACTAAAATCAGAGATGTTGTTTCCTAGGCGACAGTGGTAACACTTATAATGTTCCACTCATCTTTGTACCTTGTGAAGGATTTGTATTAAGGTGCAAGACTGTGTAACAACAATACTTATTTTTCTTTGTCCTTGCTACACCTCAAATTAACTTCAGTGCACCTTATATTTTATCACTAGATGTGATCCAACATATGAGCATATTATGTCTATTATTGTATCGTGATGAGCTAAAAGTGTGGATATCTTTGTAATTATGTATTGTATTGGGCCATGCTTAGATGATATATGTATCAGTGTGGGACTTAGGTGGTATCTCCAGACACCTTGTGTCCAGTCAAGGCCCATCCTTTTAGTCCCCATCTCAAGATGGTCCTTGATCTTATGGCTTAGGTTGACTTCCCCTTGGTGACATTATGTTGGCACCATGCTAGTCATTTATGACCTGGGTCAGTATGCGAGGGTCCTCAAATGGATCTACTAGGACAAATGATCTAGGGGAACTTCTAGCCTTCCTCACTTCTTTGTATGTAATGTAAAAGTGTTGCTCATGTTGTAAAGGTAGTCATACCTATTTAAAGCACACTTATCATATGCTTAAGCATGGACCCCCATCTTATGTATTTGTCACACTTTGGCCATGGAATTTTGGAGATGATTCTACATATACTCATACGATTTCATTCTTCTCAAGGTAGTCTCATATATCTCGAGGTAATTCATGTATCCCAAGGCACTATTCACATTGTCTGAGGCACTTTTGAGTTATTTTCACATGCATGGGTATCCTCTTCACATGCCTCATTGAATATCCTAGATCTCTCTCCCATTTCATCACTTTTTGAGCTATTTATTACTTGATATGAGGGTTGACCTCACATGTGTGGACGTCATACTAGCCATTGTAGAGTTTTATGTATTATTCTGACTTGGAGGGTCACTTTCCACCCTTTATGGAGGTGTCTTGCTTGATATGTGGACATGCTCATCCCTTGGAGATATCATTTGAGGACTGATGAGCATGATTAGAGGATTCATCCACTTTTTGGGGGTTATTGCACTTCATCCATGAGGTTGTTCCACCTTTGGAAGCTAGATGTTGGCTTATTTCTTCCTTGGAAGACTTCTACACCATGATTTGTGGCTTATTCTACGCAGTTTTAAGGGAACGTTGAGCTCAATTACCAAGTTGAATTCTCATTTGTGGGATGCCCCCCTCTCTTGGATGGTTTTATGTACATATGGAATGTTTTACTTGTATCTTAACTTAGTCTCCTTCATTATGTGGATGACAAGTCACTTTTTGTAATTCTCCTAGGCTAAATTTAGGGGGGTAAAAAAGTGATAAAGAATGAGAAGGATGTAGAAGCCTCATCTAAAAATAAAGGCTCTCCTCTCATTCCAAGTTGTTGTCGTTGTTGGATATAATTCGAGAATACAATTTATTGAATATCTACCTATTGGAGGTTTTCGTGTTAATTCTTGGAGTGTTCTTTCTTTCTTGGATTATTTCTTGGTGCATTAAAGATTTGTTGTGATAGTTCAAGACTTCTACAAATATTTCAAGATCAATCCAATGAAGGGTTACTATACCACTTGGAGAGACAACATTTTAAGGTTAATTCCTTCCTTATGCTCTTGTTAGCTTGGGTAAGTGCTCAATATTTAGCGTTGTTTTTCCTCTAGGTTCCTTGGAAAGGGTTTTAAGTATTTTATTCAAGTTATAGTTGATATTGTTGGTGAATGTTTTACCTTGTAGAATCATTTCTTGTAGGGCCTTGGTATTCATACCCTATCTTGATTAGATAAGAGAATATTATACCTTAGGGGTTCTAATCTCTTAACCCTAATCCTTAAGATAAGGACTAATTATTAGAGGGGCATTATTATTGACCCCATAAGCCCTAGTGGGAATAAGGAACTTGTCTTCTCCCAACAACCAACCAAAAAACCCTAAAATGTAAATCTTTTATTTTTTGCGTGTTTAGAAAGAAATCTAACTATGAAAAATCAAAGAAAAACCTTAATTTGGATTTCTTTCCTAGTCTAGTGCATAGATCATTGATTATTCCATTTCCTATACTAATTTTATTAGAAGTTTGTACTTAATTGTTTATCTTTAACCCTAAAAGGAAAAGTGGTCCTATAGAGTTGTGCTTCAAGGTGTTATCTAACTTCTTGTGGGTTGATTTAAGGAGTTCTCAAATCTGGAAAACACATAACAACAATAAAAATCAGGTTTGAGGAAACCCTAGGGCTAGGATTTGGTGCTCAAAGGTTCATATTTACTCATACCTAGCTTATATTTCATTTCTATATTGTTGTTACAAGTTTATCTTACATATCTAGTGGTGAAATTGATCTCTAAAGTGTCGATAATTGCTTATATTTTTCTTTGAAATCTTATTGGTGAATTCAAATGCTAACATTGGAAATCGTAAGGAGGATTCACCATCTATTTTATCAAGTTCATGCGTAGTTCATTGTTATGTATATTTGGAGCTTGATTCTAACATTTATCGGGTCGTTATTTTGTTGTATATCATTGGTCCTAGTAAAAATATTTGAGATGTCTTCTTTCAAGTGGATTATCTCTCTCTTGTATGGTTTTCTCTTCACTTCAAATCTGAAATTTCTATGTTAACTGATCATAAAAACATATTCAAAAGTTGTGGACAACCATAAACTTGTCCTTTTCTAGAATATAATTGATTAATGCTCATAGCACACATCTCACTATCAATTTGTGCTAAACGATTTCACTCTTTGTTCCCTAAAGTAGCTTAAAGTGGCTCATGCCTCTTTGAAGTTTCATTTGTTGAGTGATAATCATTTACTTGCAAATTTGAAGTTGTTTGTATTTTTAATATTTCATATCAGATTTGGCACACACATCCACTAGCTCCTAACCCTATTTCTCAAGTGGATATATTGGTGGTTTATGCTATTATTCATATCTTGTTATCTTTCAAGCATTTAATGACTTATTGGAATCCTTGTGCATCTAGTTGTTAAACATTTTGTGGATTATTTGAAGTAAATCATAAGATTGCATGTTAATTAATTCACTAAGAGGTTTACTTAATCAAATAGGGATACCCCCCTTGGCTTCCAGGAGATGGCCTAAAGTGAAGGGGAAATTGTACTAAGGTGGCAGTGGTGCATTTCCCATATGGTCGCCCCAAGTTAGCATCTATGCTAGGACATTTCACAAGGGTTCTAGTTTAGGCAGTAACAATCCTTATTGTCTGAATTTTATTTTGATAAAGGGATCATTTTTAGGTATTCAACTAATTATTATCCACAAGGTAATGAAGTATCCAAGTTAACTAATACAAATATAATTCAAATTTTGAAAAAGACTATAATGGAGAATCATAGGTATTGGCACGATGCTTTTCACAATGCTCTATTGGATGATAGAGTTACTCCTAAGGAGGCATTGGGTACCTCTCCTTACTATCTAATGTATGGAGAAGAGCAATTCTTCCAACCAATATTTTCTTTCCATCCTTATGATTGTCTTAGTATTCGAGGGGTCAACCTTATTTTGTCCTTCAAAACATAATTGGTACATCAATTATGTTGGAAGAAGAGAGGGACAAGACCAAACACAAATTTGTAACTCACCAACAGATTATGAAAATATGGTTTGATAAACATAAGGCCGGTGATAAGGATTTTGAGGTAGGTGATTTGGTATTGAAGTGGGACAAAGTCAACGAACCCAAAGGAAAACATACAAAGTTTCAGAATTTATGGCTTGGTCCTTACCAAATTATTGAAAAGATAGGTGCTGGTAGATATATATTACAAAGTTTGGAAGGTGAACTTGATTTTCTTCTTGTCAATGGATAGATCCGAAAATGATACTTCACTTGATTACTTGTATAAGAAATATTATATACCATAATTTTGATTCTTTATTTGCTACATTTGGTTTGATTTCATTAGTTTGGTTTATGTTTAGTTTTTGAAAATTTATTATTGTCATTTGATTCTTGCTTTACATGTTTTTGTTTACGTTAGCATAGTTTGCATGAATAATTTTTGTTGTTTTCCTTAAAAACTTTTTAGAGGTTTCAAGTTTTTAGCCTATAGTGAAACATGCCATCTAGTTCTCAGGTGTGTATCTTATTTGTTCTGATAGAAAAAGTAAAGTGAGTCAATAGTGAGCATGGTTAGGAGTTATAAAATATTTATAGTTTCGTTTAAGTGTATTTTTGAAAAAATACAATGCTTTGTTGGTGAAGGTAATAGTTGTTGTCAAACATGAATGAATTAAACAAGTCAAAAAATGTAAAGTCATGACCTAAATGATGAGGGGAAGTTGATGAGTGTCCGTTATAACCCTAATTTGCACTAGACATGCTTACCTGGCATCAGGCCATCTCATATTCCTTCTTTTCCAAAGCACTGTTGAACAACTCTTTTTATAAAGGCCCACGCTTCCTACTCTATTATTGCACGCGTGTACACGCTCGCTGACCCAAAATAGCCTGTGTGTACCTACAAAAGCACGAAAAAAGGAAAGTTGTCGACGAAACACACAACTTTGGGTGAGTTAACTAAACCTTATGGCCATGCATGGCCGATGGTTCGTCCAAATACCTAGCTTCTTCTAGCCTATAAAAGAAGGGTTAGGGGTCCCATTTGGAAGAGGAGAATCATAGTAAAGAAACTATACCCAATTGTGCATTCCCTTTGTCTCAACCCTTTAGCCTTCCTTGTGCAAAGAGAAAGATAGAGCAAAGAAGTTGGAGGATAGTTGAAGAGGAGCCCAAGACCAGGTTCGTGGAGCAGCGGATAGCTTCATCATTGTAAGTTGATTTGTTGAAGTTAATAATAAAGAAATACTTTTGCCGTCCCACCATATGAGGTTTTCATGGTTTATTGCATACTTGTTTATTGAATCTATAACCCATTAATCTATATATCAAATGCATGTGGAGTTTGTTGTTTATTTTGTGTGAATGCAGGTCAGCCTTGGGAGGAGATCTGCAATCAAAAAACAATCAACCGTGAGGAAGGATCTACATCAAGCACCCGAAATAAGGTATGCTCACTTGATCTCCTTAACTATGTATTTGCTTAAGAATAATGGGGATTAGGACTGGGATGACGCTAGAAAGTAGAAATCTTTAGTTCTTTTATGCATGCATAACTAAACCCTAAGTGCTAGTCCGTAGAGGGATTTCCCACTCACAATAGAATTGGCGACCATACTGGGGATTATCTAGGGTTTCTGGGGAATATTTTTTGGGTATTTTTAAGAACTGGTTTCATTTCCTGTTTTTAAAGTTTCTGCAAAATATTAGCTAACAGAGATTTTGGTCTTCCATACCAGTTATCTCTGTTTCTTTGCTTGACTGTATTTGTTTTCCCTGACCCACAAAGGTACACGCGTCCTGTATAAGGTCTACACGCGTGTACCCGTGCCCTTCATTCTCATAGCCCGCGTGTACACACTAGCTGAGGAAGTGTCAGTCACGTGTATGATTCTAGAAAATTTATTTTAAAGAGGCAGTCATCCTCTTCCTTGTCAGAATTAGTCCTTCTCAGGCGTTTTCTGGAACTCATTCTAGTCTCTGTTTTTTGCAGTTTTGTAGCTTAGGTTTCACCTTAGATTGGTTTTGTTCTATGAATTTTTCCTTCAATTGTTTTCTTTTTCTATTAAAGTAAGTTTCTGAGTCTTCAAGAGATTCTAGTTCTCAATACCAGTAGTCTCTGCCAGTGTTTGATTGCTTGTCTTTTCATTTTTGAAAAGTTGCAGAGGTACACGCGGCCTATATAAGGCCAGCACGCGTGTCCACGCGCCCTGACTTTACACATTCTAGCCTCAATACCAAGAGTCTCTCGCCATGCTTTTGATTGTTTGTCTTTTCATTTTTGAAAAGCTGCAGAGGCATTGACGCTGCTCAGATATACAAAGACGCTGTCCACCGGCCTCTTTACAATGCCTGCATGCACACAATTGATGCTGGAACTGCCGTACGTGCCTCAGAGTAATGTTTCGTTTAGGAGAGGCACCTCATCCTTTCCTATCGGTTATTATACCTCGTAAGCTGGTCTCACAGCTTGGCCAAGAACTTGGGTTTGATCAACAATAGCTTCAGTTTTTCATTAAAATACTTCTTCGCTTTTCTAGCTTCTTTAAAGTTATTTTAGCTTGAATGAAGAAAAACAGTTGCATTTTGAACAAATTCCTCCTCATGTATAGAATCGGGTAATTCAACCGCATTTTGTGAATCTTTTATACTTTGCTCGACGGAAGAAAATATAAAAAAAATATCAGTTTGTTAGATCTCTTTCTTTCCCGGCATTTTCTTTGCATTGTTATTTGAAAAAGAAAAGAAATTAGCATAATAAGCGTTTTCTCTGACTTAAAATCATTTCAAAAAAAATAAAAATAAATTAGAAATATAATCATTCTGCCGTTGTTCATGTGGTGCCTACCATTTTTCACAAAGAGTTTTAACAACATCAGTTGCACTACCGTACCTCTTTTGAGTAAATCAAGTTTTAAAAAGAACGCTAATTAAAATCGACTAGACTTTTATGTTTATAGGATTAACCAACTAGTTCAGCTGTGTTTCGATTTGAAGGAGAGGAACCTTCAAGGTTTTGAAGCACATGAGTTTGTGGAGGAAGTCAAAGTCCAAGATCATGAAAGTTATCCGACCCTCTTAACACGGGCTAAACATTGGGTCGCGCGGTGGAAAGGTAGCGGAGGATACCCTCCAGCTCAACCAATCGTATGGAGAACACATATAGAGGGCTTGTCTTGGGATTCCGTCATTTTCATTTTCCATGGGGTTTTGTGGGTCTCAAATCCATTCAATATGCTCTGTTGTCTTCCAGAACACTTTTTTTTGACACCCTTGATAGGTTTTGGGCTCGATACCTGCTCATTGTGGTCTACCCGACACTTTCAATCGTACCCACTTAACGATCGGCATGTTGTTAGCAACCTTAGTTGCCTATCTTTAGGAGACATACATAGGGTGAGTGGGGGTATACCGGCCATATTCTAGGATGCGATCGGCCACACTTTGCAAGCATACCCGAGATACCGCGAGTTCGCCACTGCACCTAAAGCGTTCTAGTGTTGGCTGTTAACCGCTCTTCCAACTAGTTAGTCGCTTTCTTGATTTGCCTCTAGGAACTTTTAGTGTGTGCCTGCGGCTCCTGGTTTTCCATAGTGAGTTAGTTGGTCATTTCTTTGGGTCTCTGAACAAAGGTGGTAGACTACCCACCGGGTCGCGGTGACTTTTATCTTCCGCTTAGAAACGGAGCCACTCCCCGAGCAAGGCGAGCCTTTGATACCAATCGGTTTTCCAGAGTCGGGCAAGGAGATATTTTTACAGACTTGAACGATCGCGAAAAGGGAGAACCTATGGATAAGATCTTCATGGCTAAAGTTCCCGGCGATACCAAACAAGGAGCCCCTTCACAAGGGGAATCTTGTGCTTTTCTTCGTAAACGCTGGCATCCCTTTGTTGGCCACTTTGTACATTCCTGGTTGAATGTAATACCAATTTGGTTAAAATGTTCAATGTCCTCAATTCTCTTGACGCTTCGCTGGCACCGCCGCAAGTACCCTGCTGATGTTTCTTTTGTCAAGAAAGTCTTCTCCCTTTCCTTTTCTCGGCCTGTGAGTACAGCTGCCAGTAACTTAAGTTCACCAGCCAGAAGAGGAAGAATAGGAAGAAGAAATCACCAACATATACGAGTCACGTTGGATATAGGTATGTATCATCTACAATTCATGTTGAAGTCCAACACCCAACCTCTACAAGTAACATTGAATACCAACACCCATCCTCCGCAAGTCATGCTGGGAGAAAAAGTCCAGTCATTGCTAGTCATACCGGTAATAGGTTTGTAGCCTCTGCCAATCATGTTATCAACCCATCACTAACCTCTTCAAGTCATGCTGGAGATGTGAAACCAACCATTAATAGTCATGCCGGGGCATTATTTCTATTGAGAAACCTAGACGGATCGGATGTGCTTCCAAGTCTGTAATCTTGCAAGGGAGATCACCTTACCGGTTTGTGCCCCAGCATTCCGTAGAGGTACAAGGATTGCGGTCCTGCCCCAAGTTCTTCGATTCGAAGTCTTCGGCTCAGCCTATCCAACCTTTGCTGAGAAAGTGGTCACGGCGCAGCCACGCTGATCCCACTCCTCTTTGAGGGGTGAGGTTCCTTTAGATCTTGTAGTATCTTAGCCTATTCAACCATTGGATAAGAAAGTGGTCATGCCGATGTACCATCTACCGATCCCACTCCTCTTTGGCGGGTGAGGTGCCTTAGGACCGGCGAATCAGCCTCATTCATCCATTGGTTGTGAAGTGGTCATGCTGATGCAGCCATCGACTGACCTATTCTTTCTTTTGGTAGTGACGCGGTTCACCGCATCATGCTTTAGCATTTCTCGTCAAAGATTTAACAGCAGGCCTTGTCGCTCCGAAAGCGCCACCCTCCAAGTTTTAGGATGGTTTCCTTTGATTGAATGACCTTGTTGAGCCTCGCCTTCCTTCTTCCAGACCTTTTCAAATAAGGGTTGAAGTTAATTCAACAAACATTTATCGGTGTATTGTATAGCGAGCCCAAGCTTTTATCCCTTATTTAAGTCTCTCGGACTCTCAGCTTCTCAGTCTTCTTCGCATGAACTGCTATTTTAACCGTATCAGCCCCATCAAGAGCCAGTTCTTCCTTAGTTTCTATCTCTGCTAGTGGGCATTGTCCATGTCACGATGTTATAGTTGCAAGGGCCCATTGATTTCAGCGTTTCTCGTGATATCGTGGCTCGTTACAACGGTCGGCGCCTTCCGTGATGGATTTCACAATGAAAGTATTGTCACTATTGATAAACTTTCATATGATAATAACCATCATCCTAATTCATTATTTTTAGGGACTACCCTTTATATCTTTCCTAGCATTCAGAGATTCTACCCCCGCCAGCTGGTTAATGGCGGTGGCGCCTTATCCCTATGTTCAATCGCCCGGAAAGCGGTGAACCCTGGTAACCGCAAGCCTTCTCAAAACCTGGAACAATGATCCTTTGGTTTATCCAATGGGGCATGGGAACCCTTGCTTCCTCCTCTTGGTCCCGGCGGGCTTAAGTATCCTTCTAAGTCCGATCTCAAGCTTGTTTGTAGACCTGCTTCCCCGGCCTTATGACTTTTCACGATGATTCCGCCGCTTAACTTCGCCATAACCTCCATCATCATATGGAGTATGGTCAGTATTTTCTCTATCCTTGACCGGTTTAATCTCATTTGCATGATTTCTCGATTTTAAATTCACTCTGTATGAGGGCGGTCCTGAAGCCATAGCCCATTTCTATCCCAGAGGACTTGGCTCAATCGTGGTTTGTGTTTTCTTCCCTTTTTGAGACTTCCTAAGTTGACTATCGCAGACTTCGTATGAGTTTAGCAGCGGGCTCTATCTGAACCAGCTTCATACATGAGTTGTAGCCTCATGGGAGCTCCTTCTTTAAGCCCTTTTCGTGACTTCCTAAAGATGAAAATATTATCGAACACCTTGTTTTGTTCACGCTCTCTAAATTGGTCCGGCGAATGCTCCCTGGTATGTCTTTTGTTCTTTCGTGACTTCAAATGCTGAAAAAAGATTTCATCGAAGGGTCTTGTGGCCTTTTCACTAAACCGAATTTGAAGTCATCGCCCTGACGGTAGTTTACCCTTTTTGGTCCTACCAACCGAGGAACAAGGTATACTCTATGGAACTTCAGCCTTTCTGTAAGAGTACTCTCGTGTATCATTTTAACCCTTTTCGGCCTATAATTAAATTTACAAAAGGAACCTTCCACGGAGTCCGGCGAAGTTTAGCTCTTTTCAGACTCCATAAATTGAAAAGATCGTCGAGTGACCTTTATTCTTTCACACTCGTTAAACTAGTCCAGAGGAATATTTTTGACGAAGTCCATAGTTAAGATTTTTTCCACTCAAAAATGAAAAACAGCAGATCTTGTTCTTTACCACACTCGTTGTGGTTTTGAACAGCACGCAGCTACCGGTGCTAGTTTACCCTTCTTTTGAACCGACTAGGATTCATCTTTGAAAAGGCACCAACCGAGTCTTTACGCTTTTTTCGCACTCTCTAAATATGAAAACTGCCGAGCTTACCTTCTCTAGGCTCACTAAACTGGTTAATCGGGCTGGATGTTACCATTGTGCGTTTTGTTAACCGCAGTACATTCCGCCTTAACTAAATTCCGTGATCCATGTTTCTCTCAACTGAATTTTTGAAGCATGCCTTATACGCAGCCTTGTAGCACTTTGCCTGCCTTAAACACCTTTGGGTCTCTCAGAGGATTCTTCGAAAATTGCTTTGAACATCGGGCCTTGTCCGTTTCGAAATTGTGTATGTTTGTAACACTCGCTCTCCATTGTAATCTAACATTCTACATTTTTCCAAAATCAGTCCAAAAGTACAAAACCAACATACCCCAAAGAGAGGAAGGGAAAGTATTTTCTTTATATTAGCAACACAATGAGTTGCCCTTGGAAAAAACACATCCTTACGTTTGTTCGTCAAACCCTGGGATTTAATATGACCTTAGAAGTTGTTCTCGCCATAGAGCTTCTCTCGCGGTCCCTTCCTCCGCTCGGCTGCTCCAAACATATGGAGAGCTTTGCTGCTTCCCTCAGTCCGGCGATTAATGCCATGCCGCCTGAAGTCTCATCATTTGTCGCTTTTCTCCTGGCGCTTTTACCATTCCCGAAATGTTCCCTCCGCAGTTTGTCTCCTGCCCTCATACCCAACCATCCTAACGGGCCCAATCGTCTTTGTTCAAATCATCAAGCCTTCGGGCTTGATCATCAAGATTCTAGTCTCATGATCACGAGTCAAAGTCAAGACCGGGTAGTGAAGTCGCATTACCCATATTACACTCCTACCCGAAGTTTTGAAGATTTTGAAGTTGTTTCTTGAGCTCACATCTCATCTCTTGCCATCATGCCTTATCAACTTCTAAGAAGATAGATACTCTACATGTATTCCTTTGATTTCAGATGTAGCTCCGTTGTGTTTATGGCTAATCTTTATATATAGTTATATGACATGAAATCGCTGTATTTGATTGGTAGCCATGAGTTTATTCTACCCCGAGCATGGTGGCGTCTGCCGTGAGAGAGCCAATTGTTATTTTTGCAGACGAAACCTCCCGAATTCTGGTCCCTAAGATCACCAGTTTGGTACGTTGATAAATATCGATAATGTATTTCGGCCATAAGATCCTCTTCTGACCTCACACACATTAGGGGCATCTGCTATAACCCTAATTTTCACCAGTGCATGCTTACTCCGCATCAGCCATCTCGTGACTTCTTTTTCCAAAGCACCTGGAACAACCTTCTTAAAACACCTTTGGTAGCTGGCCCACCTTGCTCTATTACCGTGATGTGTGTATTACCTTCAATAATCTAAACAACCCATAAAATTACAAAAGCACTAAAAAGGAAAGTTGCCAACGTAACACACACCTTTGGGTGAGTTAACTAAACCTTCTCGCCATGTAGCTGGATGAGGTCTCGGCCCAAATTTTGCCTAGCTTCTTCTAAATTCTTATGTTAGCGTTAGGGGTCCCATTTTAACAGGAGACCGTAGTAAAGAAACTATACCTAATTGTACATTCCTTTGTCCCAACCCTTTAGCCTCTTTGTGCAAGCAGGTTATTTGAACAAAGAAGTTGGAGAACGCTTGAAGAGGAGCCTAGGACCGTGTTCTGAGCATTACCGTGATCATTGTAAGTTGATTTGTTGAAGGTAATAATAAAGAAATACTTTCTCTTTTCTCGTCCCACCATATGAGGTTTTCATGATTTATTGTATACCTCTTTTTATTGAATCTCTAACCAATTTAATCTATATATATCAAATGCATGCGGAGTTTGTTGTTTGTTCTTGTGTGAATGCAAGTCATCCATAGAGGAGAGCTGCAATCAAAAGTGATCAAGCTTGAGGAAGGATCTACATCAAACACCCGGAATAAGGTATGCTCACTGATCTTCTTAACCATAAATTTGCTTAAGAATAATGGGGATTAGGGCCGGGACGACGGTAGAAAGTAGAAATATTTAGCTCTTTTCTGCATGCATAACTAAACCCTAAGTTCTAGTCCATGAAGGATTTTCCAGTGTCTTCCTTCCTTTGAAAGGGTAAGCTTCAAATCCTAGGTGCTTGATTCACTCCTTCATTTTCATGTATCATCCTCATAAGTTCAATGGTTTTTTACTTGCCCTCTAAATATTTTTTCAAAGAAAGGTTTTGGGGAGGGGGGGAGGGGGGGTTCTAAAGGAGAAGGAGCTTGTTAAAACTGAAACATATTGTCAATGAGGAAATGTAGACATCTCCACCAGGGCTATGTATTCTCACTGGTAGCAAAGAAACACCAAAAGGGTAATAGAGTTTCTTATAGATTACAAGTAATACCCTAACAATGGAAGTTTTATCTAAATTGGCTTCTTTCTCAAAGTTGAATGACATTGATCAAAAGGACTTGTCTATTATGTTTGGTCAAAATATAGATCCCCATGGAATAGAAAACAATTATTTCTTAATCGCATATAAAAATATATATGGGTAGTTTTTGGTTTCCAATTATGCTCTAAATTTGTCTTTGCTTGAGATTGATTTGTTTTGTCGAAGGTATATATGAAAAGATGCTAGATATGTTCGATGAATCACCATTTGTTGAACCCACAAAACAACATAAAATTTATAAATTTTAGGTACCAATTTTTCTTTAAGTTCTTTTATGTTGGTGGTAAGTTTTTGCATTTCAATATTATTGATTTATTGCATATCATATATATTTCAAAACGTCTTTTAATATCTAATAAAACTAAAATTTTCTAAGTCCCCGGGCCTTGTTTTGAATTGAAATGATTTATTATCAGTAAGTTTAGATCACTTTTATTGCCCGACTAACATTAATTTTAAGTGTCAATTGAAAGTGAAATGTGTGCACCTATAGAAAAGTGAAATGCTTGCATCTAGGTCAAAGTAATTTTGTGCACCGATGTAAAGGGAAATTCAAGTGCCAATGTCAAAGTGAAATGGAAGTGCCAATGTGTTACTCTAAAGTGATATTGTTTTGTTGATAAGTGGACATTGATGATCACTTTACACTTTTCCAAATACAAAAGTAGAAAAGGACAACGTTGTCAAAGTTTATTTTCACGCTAATAGGGCTTGTCACTGCAAATTTTGACTTTCATTTCCCACTATTAGAAAACCTTATCAGTGACCTCACCTTGCACGTTTCCTGAGCTATAGCTCACCCAAAATAAATTTGCAATCACTACAATTCAAAACTTATCAAAACATGAAAGTGATTAGCGTCCACTGAAAATCCATTCTAATTTCCATTAATATGTCGATCTGATAGCTAAAATGTTCAATCGATATTTAAACTTAGAAATTTAGAGGATGCAATTGGGTTTACACAAGATTTATCAATCATGGCGCTAGATTTGGGTAATTTGATTATAAATTTTCAAAACATTCCATTGTTTAAACCACTCAAAGCTTGAATTCGAATAGTGTTAATGAGGATTTAGCATTTTTCAAAGATTGTTTTGCATTGAGAGCTTGGTTTGTCGATGGGGATTCTTATTTCTAGTTTGAATGACTGTATGTGGAAATTTGCTGCGTTGTTGTACCTTTGCATGTGGTGAATAATATTTTTGAGTCAAAGTTCACTGTGTGCGCCAACATTTTTTGTTCAAGTGCTTTTTCCCCATGATTCCTCAACACATGTATTCTTATAAAACTAAAATTTTCTAAATTTGAATGTGTGCACTTCATTATGGCAGTTTGGATCGGGAGAGCGATTTATTGTTTCATCGTGATAGAATAAATCATTTTTTTTTATTCTTCTCAGACTTATTTTTTATTGGTATTATAATATGCCTCAATTATTCTTCATTGTAAAATTCATCACAATATTGTTGGAAACAATATTCTATTATGGATTATTGTGGTGTATGGAAGTGATGTTTCTCTTTACTTTGTTTATCTGTTGTTTTTTATTTAGGGAAAATTTCATTGAGAAGATAACCTATTAGAACCCCTTCTATGTCTCCTAGAGGGAAATCCAAAGAATGAGGTGAAGCCTCTCAAAATAAATTGATAGAGAATGAAATTTTGTTGGAGGAATATGTTAGTGGGATTCAGATACCTATACTTGAGGAACTTGATCAACCACGACCTATATACTAATATATTGAGGCCAACATAGAATAAAAAATTAATTACCTTGGATGGAATGGGCTATATCAAAAATTCTGCACCAAGGATTATCTAGAAGGGATTCCACACAATGATCCTCACATAAGGGAAGATGATGATAAGGTTTTCACCAACATAGAAAAAATCTTACTTGCATTATGTTGCAGTGAGGACACTTGTTTTTCCTTGTTCATAAGCTATTGAATGGATCACTGACCATGCTGATTTGAAGAAGAGCGTGATTATGAATAATGCATGCCAATATGTGGGTTCCTTTCTGGCAATGAATTTGGTCAACCTCTTTGTGGATGAATTCTGTCGAAAACACGATGACAATAAAATTATAGCAAGTTGGTGGAAATAAGGCAAGAGATTCTTCCATAAAGAATATGGTAGTTATTATATATCCAATATACGATAACCATACATGTGTTCCATGGCCTTGTTAGCTATACTGTATGGGTAAAAGGATTGTGCACATTTCAAGGATGCTTGGGTGCCATTGGCTTATACAGTGGTCACTACTGAAAGTTTATTTAATTGGGTTTCTATTTATGATTGAGAGAGAACAAAAGGAGAACTAAGCCTGTAATGGTTTTGGACAGTTGGTTTGGACAATTGGTTGTCATTGATGTCAACCCTTGGAGAAGTTTGGAAGCCCCAGAGATGTGGACGAGATCGTTGGAAAATTGATTGATGTGATGGAGGTCTAGCATTGATATTGACACATTGTTAAGGTACGCACTTGGTATATGGTAGCACATGCATATGATACATCTCTTGGTGATGATGGTACTTGGTTGAGGTACAAGTGTTGATTACTTGTTTAACATATCTAATGGTACATGGTATATGGCATGATATGGTATATCATTGATGATGTGGTACAAGTTGATGTACATGGTTGATGTATATGGTTGATGTTCTTGGTTGGCACATGGTATGGTATAGGTGTTGATGTGCATGGTTGATGCATGTATGTGCATGGTTGATGCATTGTATAGGTTTGGTACATGGTATGGTATAGACACATATCTTATGATGGTATTTCAGTGACTTCGATACATGCTTGGTAGAGGTATGTGTTGGTGATGGTAGACATCTGGTTGAGAGGTGCCCTTGGTATATGATCCACGTGAGAGGATCCAATGATAGGTTGTTCATGGAACCCGCTGTTGATCAAGGAATAAAGACATGAAGGTTAGTGTACTTGCAGGTAAGACTATCATAGATGGATAGTATGCATCATGCCATTTCCGGTGATATATTATATGCCACGTAGTTCCTCACCTTTGAGGAGATATGGCTCTTTGAAGTTGGAGGACCCTCAAGAATATTCTAGAAGCCTTTAGAAGATCATCAAGAAGCTTGACCAGTCAAAGTAGTTGCAACAAGGATTAATTAATTGTTGAAAAATAATAATTAATTATTGGAGGGACAATTAATTATTGCAGGTATAATTTATTATTGCATGTCATTAACTAATTATTGAAAAAGATTAATTATATAAAGTTTAGATGTTGGACGATTGACCCTTGAACAAAGTTGCACGTCGACGTAAAGTGGTAGTAGACATAATATAACAGGTTTCATGTGAGTTGCATTCCATCATGAGTTGCATGGCAGTTGCATGTTATTAAGAAATTTACATTTAAAACATAGAGAAGAGTCAATTGCAAATCACTTCTGAGAATACATGTTAGACATATGAGGCAATGAGTTGAAGACATAGAAGTCTAGTAAAGTAAGGAGTTTGCAGGAGCCAATATTACAAAGAAGTGGTTTCATACATGAATTCCTTGAGTATATCCGTGGGTTTCAGGAGGAAAAGCGCAGACATCCGTGAGATGTAGTGAGGAAAAGCGTGGATACCCGCGAGAAGATAGTACACACAATCGCAGACCTGTGAGGAAAATTTGTGAAGATCGGGGATCTAAAACTCAGGTCAGCTACATGATTGAAGGTATGTCTTCCTGTGTGTTTTAGGGTGAGTATTATGAAGAAATCAAAAACATGTATGTCTATGTGATTCACAAGCAATTAATTTGGAGAATTCTCTTGTGGATCTTGTTATGAGGTGTGTGTGGTTGCAGTTTTGATGAGATATTGATATCACTAGCAACAATGGGAATATCATAGACAACAATATAAATAGGTTATCAATGAAATAGATAGTGATAGATTGGTCTACATCTATATTTCATGGTGGTTGGATGGAAAGGAAAGGGGTTTGTAGCCTCCTTCTGATTGGAGCTGGAGAATTAGGGAGTTGGATCTCCCTTCAGGTTGTAGCCTGTAAATAGGGGGTTGGAGCCTCCCAGTTGTAGCTGGAGAAATAGGAAGTTGGTGCTTCCAATGAATGTACTCTTTGATATTTAAGAAAAACGTTATGTAGTTTTTCCTCGCATTGGGTTTCCATGTAAAAGTTATGGTGTACTGTGTTTATGTGATGTTTATGGTGTTGATGATATTTTGAATGCTCATAGTATTCATTGGAAGTTTTATATTGTGATTAAAA
>SNQJ01S0000676.1:37776-56199 GCA_010110895.2 Picea sitchensis | reverse complement strand
TGTTTATTACTTGCATCACTCTGTTGTTTAAGACCTGCACATGTAGCCTCTCTAACACTTCACAGGTTGCATCTTTCATTATTACTGTAAGGACTATCTGACAATGAGCCTGCTTGTCATTAACTGTGGTTTTTTGACTTACAATTCCTATATGGTTTATCCTTCCGACCTATTTATGCTTTTGTAATAAGGTAGAACAATGAAATTTTTCATGGATGGCCAGATACATTATTTATTCATTCCATATGTTATCAGTTCTAATCTCGTCCTCTTTGAGTGCTTCAACTTCATCATTTCCTTTGCACAAAGTTGTGTCTTGGGAGCATTCTTCTTTGATATTATTTTATCATATGTCACTTTCATTTTAACCATAATAAATCATGAGACTTACTTTAACATACCTTCAAGGATGATTTCATTCTTGTTGGATTCTTTACTTGGTTGTTCAACTTTAGATTCTTGAAGTCTCTTTTTGACATGTGCTCTTGTGATTGCTTGAGATGGATGCAATCACTGTCTTCTTTCTCTTATAAATATTATTCTTCCATTATTCAATACTATTTCCTTTTCCTTCATAGCATCTTATTTTTCATCTTCATGGTCTTGTCCCATCTTTTTCAAAAGTGTCTTCTTATCCTTTGAATTATTAACTTATTTCGCCTCTCTTATCAAGTTCTTTTCAAGTATATGTTCAAGATGTCAATTTTCTTCTTTGGCTTGCTTGGAATTAAGAGAAACATTCCTATCACTGCATGAATCCATTTGCATGGTAAAGCCTTTTACAAACTTTGGTTCACTGATTTTGTGACTTGAGCTTTAATTTTGAGCTAGTAGTGCAGTCTGCACCAAAATGGATATATGTTCTTGTTCTTGTTGTTTCTTCTTCCAAAATTTTGTAGTATGTTTCTTTTGTTTGGTGATGTCATTTTGTTCTTTGTTTTGTGCACAAACAACTAGCTCACATTCATCCTTATTCTCTTTTTTTTGTTTTCTCTTCTATACCCTTTTGTATCATGATCTAGACAAATCTGTCATGTTGCTTCTACAATCTCATGCCATGTGTCAATGGTTATTGCATTTGTAACATTAAACTTTGTAATGTAGGGGAGAAAATGGATTGTAGTTTATATCAACAATCCCATGAAAACTTCGAGTCTGGTTGTTCAAGTGATCATCCTCATAATTGAGAGGTATTCTACTTCTATTTCTCACATAATTATTTCTCAAGGAAAAATGTTTTGATGACTGGTTGTGAAGGGTCTGCTTGATGGAGTAGCTCTTCTATAATTGTCCTTATCTTCCTAGAGTGAATGATTAGTCTATTGCTGATTATGATTTATTCTTTTGTTGTTGTCTTTCTTGTGATGATCTTTAGGCTTACTGATTTGCTTCCCTGGATGTTCAACCTTGAATGCTTGATGGTTCTTCTGATCATGTGCTTGATTTGGCCTCTCAAGAATTCTATCATTTATTTTTGGTTTCTTCTCTTCTTTCTTATTTGGAACCTTGGAGCTTGTACCTTCTTCAGGAGTCTTCTGATTATTTTCATAACCAAGACCTATCTTGATCAAGGGTGATCTTTGATATCTGACAATCTTATCCAAAACTGCAATGCTCTATTCAAACTTCAGACTAGTATTTAGTTGTGTGGTTGTCTTTTCTAAATCTTCTCTTAGATGGGTAATTTCTGCTTCAAATTTCTCAATATTCTCTTCCTTTTCTTCTAAATGAGTTCTCATTGTTTCTTCTTTCCTTTTTGCTTCTTCAAGATGAAGTTTTAGACTGATGATAATCTTCTCTTTTTCCTCAAGACTATGTTTTTTCTCTTCACGTGACTACACATTCTCCTTGAGATTATTCCATTCATCTTCAAGCCTTTCATAACATATTTTTTTTTTTCTAGATGACTTTTCATTTGTTCATTAGTTCTTTCTGATTCCTCTAGCCAAATTATGATTTTTATTTCCTTTTCTTCAAGATCATGCTTCTTTAGTTCAAACACTTGTAGTTGTTATTTCAGTGATTGGTTTTCTTTTGAAAAATCTTCTTCGTGTTCAAAAGCCTTGGTTATCTTCAACAATTCTTCTTTTAAGGACGTGATTTCAACCTCTTGATCATCACATATTTTTTCTTTTTCCTCTAACTGATTCATCATGATTCGTTCTATTTCAAAAGCTCCGTCTAATTGTACTTTCAGAATAACATCTAATTCCTCTACATCTTCATTCTTCAACAATTGACGCCTAAGCTGCTCATTTTTCCTTATTTCTTTTCTTAATTCGACAAGACAAGAAATGTGTTCTCCTTCCAAGCCTACTTCAACTTCTACTCCAACAATATATTAATCTTAATATTCAAGGGATTCTTCTGCATCAATATTACAATCATTACCTTAATTTGACGAGGCATTTTATTGATCAATTATGTGAACTTGAATAGTAGATTTTGTCTTCATGGAAGTTTCTTCTAAGTAGGAATTTTTTAGTTTGACCCAAATCTTATTGGCTGAAGCACACTATCCGATTTTGTCCTTATCAACATCTGAAAAGCTGCTCAAAATTGCATTCCTTCCTGTTGCATTTCTTTTATGTATCCTTCTTGCAGTTCCATCTTTTGGCATGGACTTTGGTGGGCTGTACTTATTCTCAGTTGATTCCCAAACATCAGATCCAAGGGTTTGAAGATGAGTCTTCATATTTTGACTCCATGATAGAGAATATGTTCCATCAAACAAGGGTGCTCTTCTTAGAGAAGATTCTTGTCTGTCCATGTGTGCTGCAGGAATCTACCTTCTAGGGGTTAGCATGTTCCTGAAGGAATCGACTCCGATACCAATTGTTGGAACACACAAAGATATTGAGAGGGGGAGTGAATCCTTATCTAATATCTCTTTTCACTTTACTTCAATTATTAATACTGTATATTAGTATGCAACAATTAACTAGAAATAGACAAACACATTTTCCATCATAAAATAAACACAGTACTCACGATGTGGCGTATAAACCCTTAATAAAATATGTTTTCTTTTATCAAACCAAAATTACATTCATTTTATTTATGAGCACCAACTCAAAGGAGGCTACAACCCCCTGTCTTTACCATCACCAACTAGATGGAAGAACCAACTTCTTGGATTTACCAACACGAACTCCTTGGCTTTACCAACACCAACTGGAAGGAAGCACCAACTCCCTATCTTGACCAACACCAACTGGAAGGAATCACCAAATCCCTGGATTTACCAGCACCAATTGGAAGGAAGCACCAAATCCCTAGCTTTACCAGCACCAACTGGAAGGAAGCACCAACTCCCTAGATCACAGGTTCCAACTTGCAGAATGAAGACACCAACCTTTGTGAGCACCACCCTACCAACTAGATGTAAAATATGTCTTGAATGATCTCTTCATTTGAAAACAATAGATAAAATATATGCTAGTCTTGTAGAAGCCACACCAATAGGAAATCTTATTCAAATATTCTCAAACAGAGAATCGTTGTTTCGACCTAACACTTCGATTCTGCATAATTCCAAGAATTCGTTGCACCTCCCAACCACCCTAAGATGTTCATATATTCTCTTCTTCCATTATTGTGTATCCTCAAACCTTATGAGCCTCAAGATCACATAACTCAATCACTCATACTTCCACACCACCATCACTYGATTAGGGAATCTTTGTTTATATAGATTCTTACCTCCATATAT
Source organism: Picea sitchensis (assembly GCA_010110895.2). Lineage (NCBI taxonomy): Eukaryota > Viridiplantae > Streptophyta > Pinopsida > Pinales > Pinaceae > Picea > Picea sitchensis. The sequence goes on along the minus strand of SNQJ01S0000676.1, from coordinate 52,487 downwards.
TTGTCCACATACACAAAATTTACTTGTGAGGTCAGCTTTAAATATCCATTAASACTGGGATATGCCATTCCTTAAAAAACATGTGCAAGTACMTTCTATTCATTCTCAATTTGTTCTTGGACCACACAACAAAACATTGAAGCTCAACAAMTGTCATATATGATCCTGGATTCAATCTTGTCCATTGATTTTMTATCTCTTKCATTAGCACCACCATGCTATCTAACCCTCAAAAACGTCAACACTTATCCACCGTCAGATTTAGATTTTMTTTGAATTTCTACCATTGATCTGTGATTACATCCATCGAGACAATCGAAATACTGAAAACTCAACAACACCTTGATGCATAACGACCATTCGATCAATCCTCTGATATATATCGATCATTGATCTTCTCTTTTCCCACACAACATGAACTCATTGCTAAACAATTGTCCGATATTGGATCAACCATAATTGTTGGTTCTTAGAGTCCTCGTCGGAGTTCATTTGTAAAATTCACTCTGCCTGTGACCTTTGATAGACGATGAAGATCTATCCAATCCAAATCAAAGGCTCACGTGTGTTCTCACAGTCCTTGTCGTCGGAGTATGTGTATCACAATTTACTCTGACCAGGGCATATTCGATGAATGGTGTTGATCCACTCTAATATACTACGACTGACGGTCAAGATCTAATCCGACCAAACCTTGCAAGGGATCTATGAATCTGTACTTGATGACACATGGATAAATCATTGTGCTATGAGTGGCACTGACATGGCAACGAACATCAGGTTGACGTCATCCCAACTTCCGACCCTGTTTGGAACTCTAAGATGGAACTTTGATTGTACGTGGCCCAATATTCTTATGACATGTGGTCCAATGTCCTCATGACATGTGGTCCCTATTTTTCATTACCCATGACTGTCACTACACGTTAGTGTCTTTCTTCGAAGCGAATCGACATAGATCCAATGGTTGAGATGGATCCTTCGATGGATCTAGGGTTGTCATTGTGTCTCTTCTTTTTACTAATCTATGGCCTAGATTTCTCCTTGGAGTTCCTTCATTGAAGTACCTTTGTACACTCTACTCGGATGGATCATACTACGATAGATCCAATGGTCCTTGCAATCTGAAATCAACGGCTTCAATTGTGTCTCTCTCTCAACGTGCACACCAGTTATCTCCTATTAATTGTACGTGAGAAGGTTATATGAATCCCATGTTGATATAAGAATGAGATTGCATCTCACTTGAATACTGACCGATGGTTCAAATTTCTCCTCAGATCTCTTTCGTCTGAGTGTCGCTACTCAATCCACTCCGACCAATGCTTCTTAGATGAAAAAATGAGATCTACTTATTTAGAACAATGGCTGTTGTTTTGTTTCAGATTCCCTTCGTCAGAGTGCCTCTGTTGTTGGTAATACAATTTACTTCGATAGGTCCTCTTCGATGAACGATGGATATTCACTCATCGTTCTAAATCAATGAATGAGATGAAAAAATACGACAAACTGGACCTACTCTTGTTTTTCACAATCAACGGTTGACACGTGTCACTTCTGGGACACCCTGACATCCATATCACTATGATATTCAAGTTGTCCCAATACGTCATGCTGACATCATAGATGATGTGGAATTAACTTGACTATGACATCATCACTTTCTCCATTCCTTCTTCATATACGTTGTTGTCGTGGCATTTGACATGTGGCATTGTTGCTACTTTCGTGTCTCCAACATTACAACTAAGGTCTCATCTGAGCTGGCTCACTGTCACCATCAGAGTTTTTCCCATCCAATCAATGGTCCAGATCGATTTTCTATTGCTTCGATAGATCAACAGTGATTATTCTATCGAATTTCCAAGACTTCAAACACTTCGATGATCACTTCCCGCTACCAATGGTCCAGATTTGTTTGCTACGCTGAATCAACAACTGTCACTGGATCTCAAAGTTTTTCTCATCGGAGTCTCATTGTAGCCTTACTCTCCGATTAATAATCCATATTCTTTCCCACAACCAATCTGATAGATCAATGGTTGTCATTAACTCCAAGTCGCCTTCATTATTGGACTCCCTATCACATTTGTATGCTCTGATTGATGGAATAGATTTGTTTGTAGTACGAAATCAATGACTGTGATTTTCTTTGACTTAAACACAATGATTTCTTCATGGTAGGGGTTAGATTTGAGACTTAGCCTCTTCAAGGCTTTGACACTTCTTCGATCTCCTTCCTCTCGATATTCGTCTTTTGCAGACCTATTCATTGCCAAGTGCAACATTTCACAGAGGCATAATAAAACACAAGGATTTTCTCTATTTCCTTTGAATGGTTCAATTATCAATGTCTCAACAGTCTATATGCCTCCTATGTTTGTTCGATTCGATCCTTGGACCTGTCATTTACACAGGGTCATCTCTCAGAGTCAGGATCATTCCTTTGACATTAATGGAAACACAATTTCCAACACAACCGTTTTCACAAACGAGACTTGTATACTGCTCTTGATTGTAAAGAACCTAGGCTCACTTCTAGTCAAATTCCAGAATCAACTGCTGTTAAAGAACATAATAATAATGACTATCATGTTGAATGTGAGACGTCTTTTGTCCCAACAGACCACCATGACAGCCAAGAGGATGTGGGAGTTTCTAGTTGCCTTGATCTTGTTTATCAATTCCTTCCCCTTGGAAATGACATTGTGCCTTATCTTGATGCTAACCATATTTCTACATTTTATATCACATGTTTGATTGCATTTTTGTTTCACTCTACCATCACGATGTGGTACTGTAATGACTATACAAGACACTTTGTCTCAATGGTTGATTAGACTAATAGGTGATTGAGTTCCATGGCCACTTTTCACTTGATTTTGTTGTAGTAAATAATATAAGGTCTCAATTCTAATAAATTTACATGCACATCTGAAAAATCAAAATATAAACTACAATCATCCTGTAGGAGGGCCTTACATTGGTGGATCAAGCCTTTTCCCTTTTAGAGGGTAAATAAAATGAATACACAATGACATATGGCTTGGGCCTTGCCATTTTGTGTGCAATTAATAGACCAAGAAATGCTATATGGCTTGGGATTTTGTGAAATACCAGGACAAGAGTGTGGAGGATACCATATTAAAAGGGCATATCGGGGTGGTTGAGACAAATTTCATTTTAACTGCCATTTGTGCAATTCAATTGTGGTTCAAATATGGTGTTTGAAAAATCATTTTGTGTTGCTTTCTATGTACTCCTGTTTGTGCTTCTTTCTATGTACTCCAAGTTGATGAATTTGTGGTCAAAATCTTGCTGGTGTTTTTCTCCTTGTGACAACTGAGTTGTTAAAGGTCACTTTTTGCATTGCATGTTGACATATTTATGGTGTCCAGATCTAAATTCCAATGTCCCAACAATGAAAATTGGCTAGTTAACCACCTCTATGCAAAAGTAAGGGTTTTAATGAGTGAAAGAGGACATTCCTTCTTGTTGCACATGTTTTTATGCAATTAAGTTATGAAAATGTTGATTTCCTATAATTCATGCCATAGTATTGTCACGTACTTAGTGCCCTTCTTTGCACCATCAAGGGAACAAGGAACTTCTGTCTCCTTTGCACCATCAAGGAAACAAGGAACATCTGTCTCCTTTGCACTATACAACTTTGATGTGAAGCTCTTATATGCTCCTTTGCACCATCAAGGAAACAAGGCACTTATGTCTCCTTTGCATTATCAAATTTTTATGTGAAGCTCTTATATGCTCTGATCCAACTTTGTTACGTACCAAGACTCTTCTCCTCAGGATGTGGTACTAAGTGGCCTCAATTCACACTGCTCATCTATGATCTTCAATCCTCAAAGGAGCTTCATCAATATTTTAGCATAGTGGTAAGATACATTAAAACAAAAAACAAAACATATGCTCATATAGTTTAAAGTGCAATGAAGTTCATTTAATAAGAAATTAAGCATAGATAACCACAATAAACAAGATCATAGATCTAAGAGCTAATAAATCATAGTTGCATATGTAAACCATAAAAAAAATAATAACAACATTCACATCATTTGAACAAGATTAAATATCAAAATAAAACATATTTTCATAAGTATAAAAGTACATAAAAATACATTCACATAAGTTCCAATCGAAATTTGCTTTGAATAAATTTTCATATCTGCCTCTAGGTGAATTTTCACCTATCAATAGATATGCTTGCATATTACAAAACATCTCGACGTTGAAGACCATGATGTGACAAGGGCATCTCTTACAACCCAATTGTCAGACCACTGTTGGACATTATGCAACTATCCTAGGAAAACATGTTATTTTAAACCTATGAATCCATGACTCATCCAAGCTAAAGAACCCTTTTGGCTCAACCAGAGCAAGGAGCATACCTGATCAATCCACAAGTAGAGATTCTTGCTGTGGTGTCTTTTCTCCCTTTGAGAACAAATTTCCCAAGATTAGTTTCCTCTTTGATTCTATGGATATTAGGCTAACCCAAGTCCAATAACTACATGATGGCCCAATTTGAGTTCCCAAGTTTATAGGCGATGGATTTGTGTTCTTAGAAGACTATATCTAAGCCTTTATTGATGCTTACTCCCTCATAGGGTCTGAACATAAGGATGTAGTAGTTAAATTGCTTGTTCAAACCTTTGAGGGGGATGAAACCTGATGGTTTTGTACTCTCCCCAATGACTATATAGTAAAAAAATATATTGCAAAAACTTATGGAAATATTCCAAGGTGTTGAAGGCACATCTATGTCACTTAAGGATTTTGTGACTATTTTAATTCATGAGGGAGAACCAATTTAAAACAATAGTGAATCTCAACATTACAAAGTATTACCCAAGCTTCTAGGCCTCAGTGAACAACCTTGTGGCGGAAATGATCAAGAATTGACTGATCTAACGGAGAAACTATGCTAAGAATTTGGAAAGACCACCCCTACTCACAAAGGAGACCTGCCTACTTCTCTTGATTGTATAGAACCTAGGCTCAATTCTAGTCAACTGCCATACTTAGTTCTTGTTAAAGAACATGATGATAATGACTATCATGTTGAATGTGAGATTTTTTTTGTCCTAGCAGACCACCATGACATCCAAGAGGATGTGGGAGTTTCTAGCATGGATGACCATATTCTTGAATATGGCAAAATCAATGAGGAGAGGCCAAAGTTGGAGCTAATGCACATTTTTTATTCTGATGGAGAACTTGTACCTAGACTAGGTAGTGTTAGTTATTTCTTCTTGTCTAATTGAAGGAGAGGCCATTTCTTCCTATCCTTTGATGAAGATCCTCATTACTATGAAGATGATAAAATTAAATATGATAGTGTTACTATTGCAGATCCATAAGAAAAGTTCCTTAGCAGTCCTGATACACACCTAGATATGGGCTCATTTTGGAGGCGAAATAAAGGTGGATCACATGTAATGTTCCTTCACTGACCACCAGTTCATAATGATGATTACCAAAGGACGTGGGATGATCCTAAAGGGCATGATAACAATTATGATTCCACTAAGACCATTTTTGAAGGGCCCACTAAGTATGACATAACTGTCAAAAAATTACTGTATGAGCATGAGCATTTTGTTGATGAGACCATTGGTTTGCCATTGGGACAAGGAAAACACAAGTTTTATTTTATAATTTGGGAGACCCTCTAGTGTATGATATTGAGATAAATGGTGAATATGGTGATATTGTGGCCGACCCAGAAAACGAACAAAAATGTGGCGATCATTTGCATGACAATTAGAGAAAGAATTTTGAGCTTAGGTCCGAGACACATGTTTGAGAGACACTCATTGATGATGTACCAGATCGTGATTATGTTGTTTTTGTTATGGATGAAGTATTGTTCCCAGAAGTTGTTAATTTTAATAACTTGAGCTACAAAAATAAAACCAACGGTCAAGCAAATGCTTTGTACCCATAATCTGAGCACGAAATCCCTTCAAAATCAGTTTTCTGGACAAGGGCAAAGAATTATTATAGTAGAACCATGGAATTATTTGGGATAAAGGTACTACATGATTATTAGAGCAACAATATGCCTTTTTTTTCCAAACATTTTGAACCCAAGAGGACCCAAAGGGCAGTAACGATGGTGATATTCACAATCCAGAGCCACTGTCAGATTTGGAGTGAACTAAGCATGTTTTATACAACATGGGTTTTGAATATTTCCCTATACATAGCGAAGAAGAACTAAGAGGGATGTTGGGAACAAATGATTATTTTATCTTTTGGCATACAAGGAAGATGAGTCTTTGACCATCTTTTAATGATGGATGGGAAAATTCTGGTTGTTTTTGGTTGGAGGCATGAGACCAAAATTATGAAAATGATGTATTGTTGAAATAAATCGAGAGTAATGTACTTGTAGAACTACCTCTTCGTGAAATTCTAGATATCAACGAAATGCTTACCAAGTCCAAAAAATTTGACTTATTAACACTCCAGATGAATGTGTTGAGCCTATGTTCCTCTAGTAGACATATTTGCATGCATAGAGAGCACTTCCATTGAATACAAATAGAGTATGATTCATGTTATGTTTTGAACCATCATGCAAACAAAGTGAAGGATTCACTGAACATCCTATTATTATTTGAGAAGATTCACACTTACTGATGATTATTTAGTTGCAGTATGCTCATCCATAACCAGGTAGAAGAAGGATGTTCATTTTTAACCAATATGAAACAATGTCCAGACTGTGTATGTCTAGTAGATAGTGTTTTCCCTTTAGCTGTAAGTGTAGAGATGAAAACATGGAAAAGAGAAGAGTTTCCATGAGGTAACCTTCTTACAAAGGTTACATAAGACAATTTGGACAATTGATGCATTTTGGGGAGAATGAAAACCCAAGTGGGTTGGTTGTTCCTTGGTTCATGAGGTGCAATTTTCTAGGAAGAGCGCATTGGGAAAGAGTGCTACATTTTGGGGTTTCAATACAACTGACAAATGAATAAGGCCATTTATAGTGGAAAAACATCAATAACAAGGAATTAGCTAAAATTCCTTGGGCATCGTTCAACGAGTTGGTTGTAACTGCCTAATAGTTAAGTGCGTAGCATGAGGGCCACATGTCTACTTTTCCTTGGAGGTGGTGGTAAGACAACCCATTTTAGGGAAAATGGTTTGTACACCTCTCTAATTTAAAGTGGAGACTATGAGACTCTAAGTCAATCAAGAGGATTCATTTAGTAGGTTGGACGCCAAAGGAGTTATTTACTCAAAATATAGAGTAAAGAATATTGGGGTTTCTAATATTGAATAATGCAACTTGAGGAGGTAGACCTTAGAAGGTTAAGACTAGGGAAGAATTGACAAGTGATTATGGCACGGTGGGATTATTTTTAAAGTGTTATTGAAGAACAAGATGTATAGGTGGTATACCTATGGGTTCTTCAAAGGTTTGTTAGTACAAGTAGGGTGGCACTAAAGTAGAAGCACCTTAGTTTATTTGTACTTACACACAAGCAGTCATAGGAAATGGCCAAACTCCTATGTCTACTCTTGTTGTTGTAACATTCTTCATTAATAAAGTTTAGGCACCCACCTTGAGTGTCGCCCTAACAATGCAATGTTGTGGTTGATTTAAATGGGATATTATCATTCCTTGCAATGTTTACTTGGATAAGGTAATGTTGCACGCCTTAAAGTGCTTAAAGTGAAAAATTAGGTGGAAATATCTATGGTCATGAGAGTTGGTATGAGAGAGAAAATTTTCTAAATCAAAGTTGGAATGTCAAATTGTTGATTGCTTCACAATTTGTGCATGTTTCTTGAATGTTCTTGTCCTCCAAGGGAGCATATTGGTGACTGATAGTTCCAATGACAAAGAGGTGAAATAAACCTCGAAGGATTATTTTTTACTAGGGAATCAAACTTGGATTGCATGGAACTAGTTAATGAATCTTAAGTATACAAGCAAGGTCCAGGAGTGCATCAAGGTGTTTTTGGGCCTTATGTTGGAAATCAATGACATGGATGATGAATATATGTTGTCTCATTTTATGAAGGGGATACAACCTTGGGTGCAAAATTCACTCTGACACTAGAACATGCATAATATTTACTTGGCCATCATTGTAGTAGGTAAGTTTCTCTACTTCAAGAATGTAGGAAGAAGTCCAGAAGTAGACGAAGCCAATTTAGGAGAGAAGCAACATGTAAAGAACAAGAATAAAGGAAAAGGAAAGACAAATGCATCTATGAAATCTAGCAAGGGTAAAACTAGGAAACCAAGTGCACCTAAGGAAAAAAATGGAGGCAAGCCCATTGTTTGTTGGATCTATTAAAATGATCACTATGCTAGGAATTACCCATTAGAGAAAAAATTGAATGTTGTGTAGCAAGTGGATCGATCTTCATTTGGTGTATTGAAAATATTAAATGATATTGGTATAACTTGGATCAAATAGGTCAGACATGAGTTTAGTAGGTTATATATGGGTTCATACTGTACAAAGGTGTTGTAGATAGTAACCAAGATAATAGAACTAGTTCTGTCAGGTCATTCAACAGAGGCATGGTGAATAAACCAAACATGACATAAATATACTTGTTGATGTAATGAGCAGCCTAAGAATGTAACTATCTAATGACACAAGAGAAGTAAATGATTTGAACCTTGTCGAAAATGAATTATGGATTGTGGAGGTGACCTCCCTTCAAACCTACATTTGTCAAAGAAAATAATAGGTTAAATCACTAAATAATAACGAAACATCAATGAGGTTTCATTTGACAAAGAGAATTAAATGTTATATGATTGAATACTAATTAAATATGTGCGATGCTCTAGAAATATTAAAGGGGATACCTCATGAATGAACTCCTCTTGGTTTCAAGAATCATTTCTTCTCTACTAAACAAGACCAACCACGTGAAGGTGGAATCTCATTTGGCCCCTCCCCCCCCTCACATCACTCTCTATTTGCCATACCCAATCATGCATAACAAGTAGAAAAACAAGAATTAAAGGTAAATGAAAGAAAGAAGGTACATGCATACATAACATATGAGGTCCATGCACAACTAGCAAAACAAAAAATGGTATAGTCAATCATTTATATTAAATTTTTTTGCATAATGATATGTACAATATGAATAAAGTATTTGGTACTTACAATTCGAGATTTTAATGTCAAGTAACCACCTCGTCGAAGTTTGTGTTGCCCATGTTTTTCTACCCTCCCAAAAGTTGTACCATGATTTCACTACATCCACACCTCCAAAAGGTCATATGTTCATTTCATTGAATCCATCATTGTCTTGTTGCTATTTCTTTGTCTCCCATTCAAGATTTTAATTTCAAGTAACCACCTTGGCAAAGTTTCTACTACCCATGTTTTTCTATTCTTGCCTTGGTTTCTTTCATAGGCTCCCATACACGTCAAAAACAACCAAGGAAAGACTAGAAAAACATGGGCAACACAAACCTTGTTAGAAATGCTTTGTGGATCATGGAGGTGACCTCCCTTCAAACCTGCATTTGTCATAGACAATAATAGGTTAAATGTCTGAATAATAACTAAACATCTATGAGATTTCATTTGACAAAGAGAATTAAATGTTACATGATTGAATATTAAACATGTACGACACTCTAGAAATACTAAAGGGGAATACCTCATGAATGATCTCCTCTTGGTTTCGAGAATAATTTCTTCTCTACTAAATAATACCAACCACGTGAAGTTGGAATCTCGTTTGGCCCCTCCCCCCCTCACATCACTCTCAATTCCCCATACCCAATCATGCATAACAAGTAGTAAAACAATAATTAAAGGTAAATGAAAGAAAGAGGGTACATGCATGAAAAACATACAAGGTCCACACATAACTAACAAAATAAATATTGTACAGTAAATAATTTATATTAATAAAATTTGTCTTGAAAATATGTATAATCACTTTTTTTTTGTTTCTTCTTTTTGATAAAACTAATGAGTGTATCATCATCACGTTTGTCTCGATCCCGACCTTCGACTATTGGGTCTTGTTTTGCTGTTGGAAGGTGATGGTTCATCTCAATCATTCTACCACTTCTAGTAGCAGGATGTGGACGCTGATGCACTACAGGGGGCACATCCACTACAATAACAAAAAGTGTTAAAAGGACATGGTTAGTTATTATTCATATAAGTGTTTCCTTAGTATGAATATCATAACTATGTTTTTTACCTCGAGGAGTAGTGGACACCATTGGTTGTATTGTCGGCGGTTCCTCTCCTTTATGAGCACCCTCATCTACATGCTTATTGACGTTTGAAAATGTTAAGACCGAAATGACAACCTCATGAAGATATGAATCCCCTTGCATTTTTATAGAGGTGGTACTCCTCTTTCGCTGAAAGGTATATCTGTGATATCTTGGATTAGGGAGAATGCTAAACAACAAACGCTATAGCGATCTTTATTTCTTGGATTTACACATAAAATGGTTCTTCAATACCCTGATATGATATTTATGTGCAACAATAAATCTCTTTACAATAAAAAAAGATTGAAGGAGGACTTCAATATTAGAATTGCTTTGTGTGCTCAACATCAAATATACAATCTTCTTAATCACATGGAAATACATCCATATCTTCTTTACAAGAAATAGAAGAGAATAATTTGATCATCTTAAAGAATTTTAAAAGAGTATTACTTTTAAGATCAAAAGAGAATTTGATAGGTCAATTTCAAATATCTCATACTCAAGACTCAAAGTTATAAAATACAATCGAAATTAACCCTGAAGTAATTCTTTGTGGAGTTTTATTCATGAAATATGTTCTTCATTACAAAATATCTGAAAGTCATATACATGGATATAAATACTCCATGATAATATAAACAAAGTCTTTTGAAGAATACAATAAGAACACTCAAAAACTCAACCTTGTGCCCAATTCAAATATTCAAGCATAAAGCTATGAGAAATGGTGTAGAAGAAGAAAAAGAGTGGAGACGATGGAGTTTTATCTTCGTTGATCAGAAGCTTCACTGCACATGATGTATGTACGTTCTTCTTCTGATATTTTGCCCCTGCCCCTCTGATTATTCAATTATGGAACCCTTGATGAAGCCCTTCTTCTCTTTTTAAAATTTGTTTTTCTAACTATTTGAGCAGTTAAGGATTTTCCTGTCCTGAATTTCCCGTAAACTTATTATTGAAGTATTAAATTTAATTAATGCCTCCTTAAATCCTCATTAATGAAATTACATGATTAATATACACATCTTTCAAATGGGTCCCTTTCCGTTTGTAATAAATTTTTTCATATAAACTTTTATTTTCAAAATTTAATTAATTTCCCTTTTAAAGAGGGGGACTATGTTTAATTTTATGGAAGTTAAAATCACCTTTTCAACCATATAAATTTTTTTATATGTTATATCCATCATCTTATCTTTCCAACGATATAAATGTTTCCTAAATCCGACTCCCAGATCTCAAGATATGACCTCGTGAAGTTGAGTTGTCAAGCGGATCCATTAAAAATGAAGCTGAATGATATTCCAATTTTTGAGAAAAACATGGCCATTTTCGACAAACAATGGCACAATGGCACGTTCAACATCAGTCACATATATGAGAAACACAGAGATAGATATTTCCCAAGGAAACCCATATAGGGTAAAAACCTCTTCTTCTTTATATGATAAGTATTATTACATTCTTTACATTATCATACATATGAGCACTAACTCATTGTGAGGCTACAACCTTTGTTTTGCAAGCTGCAACTTGCTGAGAGCACCAACTCTCTGTTTTTCTCTAGCACCCACTAGAAGGAAGCACCAATTCCCTAGATTCTCTAGCACCAACTAGAAGGAAGCACCAACTCCCTGTGTTCAAGCACCCACTTGAACCTCTGAGGACACCAATCCTCCCTAGCACCTCCCAACCACCCTAGATTATAAATATGAAATACTGAAACCTATTACAGTGATATAGTGTTCAATAACAACTTACCAGTCTCATCACTATTCTGCAATATTTTGCTACTCAGACTTCCTCACTGTCTTCCAGCATGCATCCGCTACCCATTCTGTTCTTCTGCTTTTTATGCTCTGTGCACCATGTCCATTCACTGCAAAGTTCTTCTTTTGTTCTTTTCAGCTATTGCACTCTGATCCTTCTTCATGCATGAATCACCTTCAACAACATCCACCACAATCTCAGCAACAACAACAACCCCATCTCTTATCTGTACTGTGTATTTACAGATTTTGTGCACCTTGTGCATGTAATGCGTGCAATACCTCTGCATACTCACACCGCGCCGATATCCTCCACAACTCGAGTGCTCTATCTGATCATCATCGTGACTCTTCATCTTCTCTGGCCATTTTTCCACTCGTTCAACATCACTGTATGTTATGCTGAGATTCCTCAGCCTCTCTGGCAGTTGAGACTCTTCGTCTTCTCTGTGACAGTCGAGCTCACCTTCTCTGTTCCAGTTACAAGCTTCAATGCTCATCCAGCTATCAATCACCTCCAAGAGCATCTTCATCCCTCTTTAAGATTCTCAGAGACTCTTCATCTCCTTTGTCAATCACCCCGAAGTGTCTTCGAGTCCTCTGGCATAAACCATCAGTGGTTTCTGGCAGTTACACTATGATGTGCAACAGTAGCCCTTCGATTATGCTCAGATTCACCTACATCATTGGATTTACTCAGATGGGTTATTGTGTTATTTACCCATTTCACACTTTCGCAATTCAAAGATTCTGCGATGAGACATCTTGTGTCTCCATGTCACGAGTTCTGAAACTCTGAAACAGAGTTTTTTTGCGCTGGATCCTTCCTTTATATGACCACGGCTATGACCAAGCACTTATGCATAAAGAGCTTTCACGATTTTTCATTTCATGAATCTGGAGATGAGGCATATCGACTCTCCAGGTCGCTATCCCTGAAATGCCGAAAAGAATCTTGTCTCCATGTACTCTTCTCTTCAGCTCTTCGATGGTGTGACCATTGGCTGAGACCATGAGCTTATGCATAAAGCGTTTTTGCGATTTCACATTTCGTGAGTCTGGAGATGAGGTATCTCGACTCTCTAAGTCAGGATCCCCGAAACCCCGAGATGGAGCTGAGATCAATGGTCCACGATCTCGATGAATCTACAGTCCAGATCTCATCGTGAATTCGCATCTCATGATTCCTTTGATGGAGGTTCTCGTCACTCCAAGTCCTGATACGCGAAGCTCCGAGATGGAGCTTAGATCAACGATCCATAACACTTGGTGATTTGAATATTGGGATTAAATCATGATTTCGCATATCACGATTTCGATGGTTTTGTTTCTTACCTCTCCAAGTCGTGATAGGCGAAGCTTCGAGATGGAGCGTAGATCAACGGTCCAGAACAAACCTCGGTCTGATGGCTGAGATTGTTTCATGATTTCGAATATCGTGAAATCGAGAGGTTAGGTAACCCCATTCCTTTGACTTTCCGGTCAACGATATGACGATCTTTCGTCACGTGTCCTATGGATCAACGGTCCACGACTGTCCCCAATGGATGGCCAGGATTACTTCACAGTTTTGGGGAGTTGGATGACTCTTGGACTTATCCGCCTTGCAGCTTCACCATATCTAACGACTATTGAGCTTTCGTAGATACCCCAGATCCTATGGCCCAGATCTTCTCGCGATTTCACCACTTCGCGATTTCGCTACTTCGCGATTTCATCCACCTTTGCGATTTCTTCCACCCTGCGATTTCGTCACTTCGCGATTTCGATGTTCTTGCCATCGCTGTTCTTTGCCATTGTTGATCTTGCCATCACTGTTCTTTGCCATTGTTGATCTTTCCATCGCTGTTCTTTTCCATTGCTGATCTTTGCCATCAATGATCAGCTTACTCCCAACTGTAAACCTTCCAACAATCTCCCCCTTTGGCATTGATGGCAACAAAGGCACCCATGTTCTTTTCTCCCCCTTTGACATCAATGTCAAAGAAAACACGCTCCCTCTGAGTTGTTGCATTAATTTTAGGAGGTATCAGATATGTAACCAATACAGGACTCCCCCTAACAGGATGGACTCTCTTAGATGTGAGACAAGATGACACCCAACTTTTGTCTGAGATATTCAAATGGTGTCTTTGCTATAGGTTTAGTAAAGATGTCTGCAATTTGTTCTGTAGTGGGAATGTAATTGACTTGAACAATCTGATTGGTGACCTGCTCTCTCAGAAAAATGATATTTTATGGGAATATGCTTGGTCTTGGAGTGGAATACATGATTTTTAGACACACTGATGGCACTGGTGTTATCACAATGAATTGGGATCGGTGCAATGTATTTTACCTCCAAATCTGCAAGTGTTTGAATCATCCATAATACCTGAGTGCAACAGGTAGCAGTAGCAATGTACTCTGCCTCTGTGGTTGATAAAGAAATGGAACCTTGCTTTTTACTAGGCCAGGCTACTAAGGAGTCACCCAGGAAGAATGCTCCTCCACTGGTGCTTTTTCTCTCATCAAAACAGTTTGCCCAGTCTGCATCTGAATAAGCAGTCAACTGAAGATTTTGATTTCTAGGATACCATAGATCATAAGTCATTGTTTCTTTCAAATACCTGAATATCCTTTTGACAACTTGCAAATGACTCTGTTTAGGTGCAACCTGATATCTTCCTACCATTCCTACAACATGCATT
>SNQJ01S0000675.1:172992-187099 GCA_010110895.2 Picea sitchensis | reverse complement strand
ACTAGTAACATAAACTGATTTTCAATAAATGCATCATAAAGACACATTACATTATTATATATATCCTAACATTCCCCCGCTTAGTAAATAAGTGTTAACTTTCATACCAAGATCAAGTTTGAACTTGTTGATTTTTTGTTGATTCCATTATTTGCATTTTTTAAAGTGCGCACAAAGTATTTTGCATTGAAGCAAGTGTGCTTGATTGACATTTGTGCATAGCATATGCACTAGAGAAGCATGTGCCTAGAATTTATGTAAATCATGTATGCATAGTTCACTTACATATGGAGTTATTTCATTAGGGTTCATCCAAGGGATGCATGTATAGTTTTTCTTACTTAGAGGATCTTATGCGATGGTGATTTATTTGCTAATGAAAAGATGTAATTTTCAATTTTGTCTGAACTACTTATGGTCCAACTTATTTTTTCAATTTTTGTAACTGAACTACTTATGGTCCAACTTATTTATAGGATCCTTAAGGTAATTGTGATATTAAGGTAATTGTGAAGGGTTACTATGTTGATTAGTTGGTAGAAATCAAATTGTGTCATCATTGACCTTGTATGTAGTTGTTGATGGTCATTTCACCCTTGAGTTCATTATAGTCATTATGCTTATTAGATCATTATTGTGTACTTAGGTGTCTAAGGGTTGGGTTTATTAGCCATAATACTCTATTGTTATGGTGCACCTATTATGTTAATTGGATTTAAATGTACTCTAATGATTATAATAATCGATATGTTGAATATTTGATGGGTTTCCTTTTCATTTTTGTGCTTATAATCATGAATATATATGTTTATGAGACACGTGACTATTACATTGTGGTTTCATGTGTTATTCTTATGGTTGGATGTGTGTTATTGTTGTTTCTTAATAATATGATCATAATTCTATGTTGTAGTTAATTCACGATACATTTAAGGAAATTGTTGAGTTGATACACTTATTTTTCTTCGAAAGGGTTGAATATACCAATGTCTTCAATTAATATAGACTACACTTATGTTGGACACCTATAAGTTGGACCATGGGTCTACTATTTAGTGTGAATATTTGATTTCATTGTTAGGTCTCACTTCAAAATGATGAGGTGATAGCATGTTGTAGGGATTGTCCAAGGAAAGAATTCATAGATGACTTTGTTATTAGGTGGGTTCATTATTTTTTAGGGTTAGCTCAAGTGGTCATGAGTTAGATGTGAGATCTCTCCTTTAAAGTTGGGGAGGTCACAAGTTTGAGTCTCTTGATCCCCTTGTGGTTAGGCTTTGTAATCAATGCCAACAATTTAGCCCATTTATCATCCATGGATCATGGGAAAATACTCAGAGGATTTTATGTGAGGTGTTTTTCTTGGAAAATAATTAGGTGGATTTGTTTGTGTACCAAGAAACTAAATTGATCCAGGTGGATAACGGTGGCCACCCACCTATTCCAACTAGCTCACATACAGATTTCACATTAGTAGTTTTAGTTTTCATATTGGCAGTTTTTTTTCTAGCTTTTCGGGTCCTAAACTTCAGGGGTCATTTTGAGGCCCTAAACAACGTTTTTTGTTCCTGCCACAGTCACACTATAGACAGAGTCAAAGTGTGATGGCATAATGTGTATTCCTCAGATAGAACTTTCTAAAGGGCTATCGTGCACTGAAAATGGAGATTGTATGCAAAAGTTATGACCCCGAGAAGTTGATGTACCAACTTACCCCAACAAGGACCACTTGATTTTTGGCGCTTCATCTCCTAGGGTTAGGTTTTTGGATGTCTAGGGTTTTGGCATTCATGTTTGATGTAAAAAGGATTTTGTAGCCTCATTGTAATCATCTTCTTGTGAATGAGCGTATATGTCACATCTCTTCTCATAGATAAGATACCATTATTCTAGAAATCTTGTTTCAGTCTGCATTTTACAGTTTCAACATATTTCTTATTTAATAGAAGTCAAGTTGTAATGTATCTATGTTATTATTCATTGTGTCTCTGTGTTAATATTATAGATATGTGTTTTCATTTCATTATGCTCATAAATATGGATCAGTGGTATCCGAGAAGTCTACTCCTTGTCGTTTTTTAGTGCATGTCCTCGATGAGGTCAGGGTATAGAGAGTTGGGTCTCGATCTTGTTTCTCTTGAGGACAACTGCTCTCACATGCCCAAGAAACCTTCCATGGCGGGAGAAAATAAAGACGACAGGACAGGAGATCCTTTCAAAATATTGCTCGAGGAATCCCTCGAGCGACAAAGGAACAAGATGATGGACAACTTTGCACAAATCCTTCGACAACTGCCAACAAGTGACGCATATACCTCAAATGGAGGCGCCACCCCCTTCAAGGTACATATCAATTTTGATATTCCTATATTTGAAGTTCAAATAGATGCGGATACTATAGATAAATGGTTAAACCTTCTAGAAGGGTATTTTTATGTCCACAACTTTTCTAATAGAGAAAAGATTACGTTTGCGCTCCTTAAGGTTGTTCCCCATGTCAAAGATTGGTGGGAGACTTTCTGTGAGCAAAATGAAATAGAGGGATCTACATTATTTGTAGTTGCACCCACTTGGGGTTCCTTCAGGGATTTTATTAAGGAACAATACTACCTTGTTGGAAGTTATGATGACTTATATACAAAATGGACCACACAGCGACAGGAAAGGGACCAAACAATGCCATAGTTCACCAATGTCTTCCATACCTTGCACACCAAGTTGGGTATCAAATACTTTGAGAGACATTTGGTGCTCAAGTACCCCGACGGTCTGCATAGATACATCTAGACATAGATGGAGTTTCTAGACATTTCATCCTTGGGCATGACCTATCGATATGTTGTCAAAATCGAGCAGAAGCTTAAACAAAAGATGTGACAATTTGGGTCTGGAAACCCCTCACAACAGAAGCAGGGCAAAGGCAACCCCAACCCGTAGAACAAAGGGAAGAGAAAGGATGGGCAGCCTCAGGAAAACCAGTCCAAACTGAAAACAAAGAAGGAAAATGGGAAGACAAAGAAAGACATTGGGAAATGTTGCAAGTTCCATAAGAGCCCCTGGAATAACACCATTGAATGATGCTTAAAGAAATCATTGGTGGCCAAGGTGAAACCCTATGAATAATATGCAGGCTACGAATCAGAGTCAGAACCAGAAAAAGGGAGTCAAATCATTGATTCATAACCCAGTGCCACCATTGCTACCACCAAAAAGATCCGTCCTAATGAACCAAAGGAAGGTGAGTGCCTCTTTCATTCACATATGTGGGTGAAGGGTACTCCACTGCACTTCATTTTTTATAGCGGTAGCCATAAGAACCTCATCTCAGTAGAGGTCATCAAGTGGTTGGCTCTGCCAACATCACCACACCTACAACCATACACCATCAGATGGCTCCTCCAAGGGAGCGATCTCCACGTCAGCTAACAATGTCACCTGGCCTATGACATCAAGCCCTTCAAATATGAGGTATTGTGTGATGTCTCCCCCCTTGAAGTTTGCGATGTTCTTTTGGGCCAAAATTATTTATGGAAACATCATGTTGTATATGAGTCTAGACCTCATAGTGTTATTATTAATTTGGACAGGAGATTATATAGGACACTAGAGGTAATCCTTGTTATCCCCTATCCTAGGGATAACTAAGGAGATTATGTCTCGAGGCCCACAGGTCATAGACATGGAGTACCGATAGCCATATTGACTTGGGCTTGGCCCTGGAGGGCCCATCCTTTTTCTTTAGTGCCTCCATTCTGTCAGCAGCAACAACATCCATCACATCGGTCTGGTTCTGAAGTGGCAGTGGGTCTTTCTCCATGACGTAATGAGTCCGGGTATCATGGTATGTATCACTCTGATTCTCAAATCATCTGAATATGTGCATTTAATTCTCTTTTGCTTCATAATGTTTTCTTGGACATTATGCCTTTTAACTTGTATATACTTGGGGGGGGTGACAGAGTGCCCTGGAAAGTTGGTTCCCTTATGGATGAGTCGCCACTGGGTGGGTCTATGAAAGGTCATCCTCCATTCCTTCCATACTTATCACTTTTCATCATTTTTCCTCTCATCTATCCCATACATTGGTTCGAGCATTGGGTTTGCCAAGCTAGTAAGGGTTGTACCTTGCCTTGTGGGAATAAGAGGCTAAAGGCCCAGAGGGTAAAAGTAGCTAGAAAAAGTGAAAATACAAGATCAAACCTTGAGATGCTTCGCCCAGGGATCCCTGACAAAGAAGTAAAAGGCTTCTCATCAAGAAAAGGGGGGACCCATAAAATATAATAAAACTCAAGACCTAGTTGGTGGATAGGGGGTCTCATCATGAGCCAACCTATTAGGTCCATGGGCATATAGTTGTATGACACTACTATTCATCTGGTCACCATGCCATGGTAGTGGCTCTTGGTGGAATATCCAAGAGAAAGGTGGTCTCATCACGAGCCAGCCTTCTCATCTTTGTGAAATGCTTGTGGGTAACGTTGTCACCACTGGTCACAACGCCAAGACAATGTCCTCCATCTATTCTCTTGAAATAAAAAGAAATAAGAGAAAGGGTAAAAAGGCATTGAATGGGATAGGAAACAATTGCATCCATGACAAGTTGCAACTCACCCTCTACAAAGGCACCCATGAGTAAGACCTACATTTCCCTGTTATCATTGCACCCCTTTCCCAAACATCCCCCACACCATCTAATGCATTTACATGACCTAGATTGGTCTTCACCTGGAAACACCCCACATCTAAGGAGAATTAGCCCAATAGGACGTCTTGAAATCCTCTCCAAACCTGGCTTGTAGAATAGCATAACGTCTTTGAGCACTTGTCTGGGAAAAAGGGGGTTTTATGCACATGTTTGGGTAACTTGATTATTAAATGTGATTGGCATTGCTATGATCCCTATGACTTATGAGCCCATGGAGGGCGTACTTGTTGTTGTTGCAGGACCATGCCCAATGGACAGGTACATATGGGGAGATGATTAGCTCAGACCTCCATAGGGATAAAATCCCACCATATAGATGTTGAGACCCCAACCAGGGGCACAGAGATATCAGAGGCTTGCACTAGAGAAAAGAGAGGATGTTCCATCAGAGGCACTTTGGCAGGCCCGGACCCAAGGGGGTCTTTCCCTCCCACCATGATGTTGGCTCTTGAAGGCCCTTGGCATCATCATTCAGAGCCTTTATGTCATCCAGTTGAGGTATCCAGTATGAGGACGACTTTGGTTGACACGTGTGGCAGTTCCTGAGGGGTTTTGAGCCCCAAGGTTTCACTTTGGAGGCCTAAAATTMCAAGAGGGAGGCCAACATCATCCTAGGAGGGGCATGACGTCACCCTAAAAAGATGAATTTAGGGTTTTATTTGTCAATTTTATGTAAAACTGGATTTTTCATGTAAACTGGCCATGTCGGCCTTTTTTGACCTAAAATGTAATTAAAGGTCATTTGTATTGTATAAATAAGAGATAAAAATATCATTTTTATTCATCATATTTCACTCACACAAGTGTGAGGTCTGAAATTCAGCCTCTTTTAAGGCTTATTGGTTGAACTAAGTGGTGCACAACTCTTGGAGGGAGMTTTTATTGGTGATTTTTTGCATTTTCATGGTGGAAAGTCTTCAACTAGGGCTTGTGACTAGATTATTCTTGGTGAATGTAAGTAGAGATATGCAATCCTTCTTTCTTTGAAAKTTTATGGTATCTTTTACTTTTCATTTATAAGATTATGAAATTTCTAGTGTGAAACCCTAGGAGWAAAGCACGTGTTATTGTCCTTCTCTTAATAGCTCTCCACCTAGTTGATTTTGCTAGAAGACACCTCCATTRAAGCATTTACTAGAKCCCTACCTCAGTAGAACTCTATTACTATTGCTTCATTAAGCTTTCATTTTATTTCAAGATTTACCTAAAGAAGAAGGAAAATTGCTAGGGCCTAGGGTTACCTACTTCCTAGTGACTTTTTTCCTTCTAGGGTTTTGGATGATTGAGGCCTTAGGTTAATAACACCTCAACCATCCTCCCCCTTGTCTTTAGCTCACCCATTATAATTTGTTTCTTCCAAATATTGTCGCTGCAAAAGTGATTCCATTTACCCTAAAGGCACTAGTTCATACCTTACATTTCATTGATTGATGAAAACAACCTTTAAACCATGTACTTCAAGGTCTTTACTAACCATTCCTAACCTTAGATTAGACTAACTTACTAACCATATTGTTGTTGTTGCAAAATATAGCTACAACCATCTATGATAGCAATAAAAGCATCTTAAAAGAAAGTGTCAGAGCTGATTTTACATTGCCTTCTTTGCTTCTGACAAATACTAGCATATTGTGAATTTTAGGTTATCATTTTTGGTCATTATTGAAGCTTATTTAAGGCATAATTGTGAAGTTATCATTATATATACATTGTTGTTATAAATATTTATGTTACTTCATATTTTATATTAGCTCATGACTTTATTCAAAGTCCATGGTTTTATGAAGCACTAATATCAATTAGTACTTGCAAATAGTGTTTTTCTTGTTGTCTTGTTCTGGGCAGGTACACTTATGCAAATATTTGCTTCATCTTGTTAAAACCTTTGGGACTTTATGATCAGAGTGACTTGTGAGAGGGGAAGAAATTTCTTGATACTATTACCTTTTCCTTCTCAAACCCCTAGGTCACTGGGGATGTCTCCCCTAGGCTACTACTCCTAAAGAGAAAGAGGTGTCTTATTTAGGTGACAATGATAGGAAAACCTCCTGTTACGCCAATTTATTGTTCACTTGTCTTTGGCTTTTGGACAAGTACAACTTGCGTGATAACATTTTGGTGCCATTGTTGGGGAACACTGAGTTAATATTCCACAAGACGACACTTTTTCAGTAATCCTTTTCCTCAAAGCCTTTACCTTATGAAGCTTACCTAGCGACTCCATTGAGGGTGATTCCCTCTTTTCCACTTGATGATCCCTAGACGGATTATCTGGCGACTCCACTAATGATTAAGCTAAACATGGTTTCTCAATGGGACCCAGGAAATTTTAGACCCTTGGATATGAGTAAAATACCATGGTACCCTCGACGAATGCCTCCGAGGTATGAAAAATGGCTCTCTAAATTCACTAGTAGTGATGAAGAGAATGCTAAAAAACATGTGCGTGATTTTTATTCTTTCTTTCAACTTCACCCTATTAGTGACGATGTTGATGACCTAGCAATGAAACTTTTCTCTTCTACTCTTCATAATAATTCCATGAGATGGTATGATGACCTCCTTGATGCTAGTATTACATCCATGGATCCATTAAAAGAGGTTTTCCTCGAAAAATGGGATCCTTGTGTTTTTCTAAACAAACTTAATCACATGAAGAAGAATAATATTGAGACTATTAGGGAATTTCATGATAAATTTGAAAGGCTATTACAATAGACCCTAGTAAGTCATCACCCTCCACATGACTTTCTTCTTTTTCTTTACACCAAATCCTTTACAAGGAAAATAATTTTCCCTATCAAAGATGAAGCTCCTAGAAAAATCCAGGAAGTTTATAACATGGACACAGAAATCGAAGCCAACATCTCCTCATTCAAAGAACAATCCTTTGTTCCAAGAGTCAAGATTTGTAAGCCCAAAGATACCCCAGATATTCCCAAGAGAGTAACCTCCCTTGAGACATCAATTGAAGAAACCCCAAAATATTTAGAACAAGACATCAGTCAACAAGAGGTTGAGGAAGGGGGTCTTGATGAAGGTTACCAATCCCATGGGGAGGAACAAGAAGTTACTCATGCTTCTAGCAAGGATAATGAGGACCCGGTTGAAGAGATAGAGCCTGAAGATATTAAACATAATGATGAAGTATTGATGTGTGCTCCTCCCTCTGATCAAGCCATCCCAAATCCAATTTTTCCTACACAAGAAGAAGAGGATGAGGTTAGTCACTTTCCTTTTTAGGTTTTTTATCATATCTTATTCTATGATTCTGAGAATGAAGGAGAAATGGAATCCTTGGGAAAGATAGATCCTCCTGGTTGTAAATTTGAATATGTAGAGGCAAGTCGTGAAGACGAGACAATGATCCTCACTCTTTCGTCTGATGAAGTTATCCAAATCCTTGAAGATATTGCACGGGAAGAAGTAAACACAATAAGTTGTCTCCCTTTCCAAAATTTTGATGATGCTTTATTTTATGATTTGGAAAGTGAAGAAGTGTTAGAGGATCCCTTGGATGTTTTGAGCTCTTCATGTTATAATAAATTTGATGACTACGTTGATAATATTGATGAATTCATACATGTCAGAAAGCATAAATGGGTTGTGATCAGATATGATGGGGATCCCATTTACGACATTGACAACCATTTCCAAAAGTTGCCTTTACAACTATCATATGAGATTACTAATAGTTTTGACATTTGGAAAGAAGGAGATGATATGAATACCAACTTTTTTCAAACACCCAAGGATGACCTCATGCTATGTTCTCCTAATGATTTTCGGTCATACATTGAGGATTTTGACGAGTATTCCTTTGAGCACTTGGATTTATTCAATAAAGAATATTATCAACCACCTTTGTGCTCAGATGTTGATAAAGGTGAAGATATTGCTTACCCAGAGAAGGATCCTTATGACAATGTCTTCCAGCTCCCTTTGACTATTTTATCTCACTGTGTCACTAAAGTTGTAGTTGGAAAGAATGCCCTTTGTCTTAAGTTTTCTCTAAGGAAAAGCTTACTTTTAGAATTCAAGGGTAGGTTGAATACCTCAAGAGGAAGTTTGTTATCTCAACCTTCTAGCCTTCCCTTGAGAAATTTTTAGTCATGCCCTAGGTTCTTGTTGGTTCCCTCCCAGACCTCAGGTTGTGAAGGAATCCAAGGTAGCTAACCTTCAGACTCTTTGAGTCAGTCTATTGAACCTTTGATTTTTCATGATCCCTCTCTGAGCTGGATTGAGAACTTTCTCAAAGGTGTGAATTGGCATGATTTTGTCCCTCCCCCCCAGCCTCCATGAGCTATAATTTACGATTTCCGATGATACAATACATTTTCTAACTCATGTTGTTTTTGTGTTGGACTTATCATAGTTTTGGTTTATGATGAAGAATAGAGGCAGGTATTATGAGACATTTCTAGGATGGTTTTACTGGCTATTTGACTATACCTAGCGTTCAACCAACAGGTAAGTAGAGGTAAGTAGGTAGGCATTTGAATTCATTGTACATACCATCTGCATATCATGTTAGAGTAGTGTAGTTTCATTTCCATTTGTATATATGGTTTCTTTTATTTCATTTTATCATATGTGAGCTAGGGGTGATATCACCACCCCAAATGATTGCTAATCGATTCTGTTGAGATCTAGCAGGTCACAGGTCATACCAGATATGTTGAGGTTCTCATGTGCTCTACAGTGAGAACATGTCCCTGATTTGGAGCCAGATGTTATTCCATATCCTAGGGATAACTAAGGAGATTATGTCTTGACGCCAACAGGTCCTAGATATGGAGTACCGAGAGCCATACTGACTTGAGCTTGGCCATGGAGGGCCCATCCTTTTTCTTCAACACCTCCATTTTGTCAGCAACAACAACATCCATCCGATCGGCTTGGTTCTGAAGTAGCAGTGGGTCCATGAGGTAATGAGTTCGGGTATCATGGTATGTATCACTTTGATTCTCAAATAATTTGAATATGTGAATTTAATTCTCTTTTGCTTCATAACGTTTTATTAGACATTATGCCTTTTAACTTGTCCATACTTGGGGGGGGATGACATAGTTCCTTGGAAAGTTGGTTCCCTTAGGGGTGAGTTGTCACTGGGTGGGTGTATGAAAGGTCATCGTCCATTCCTTCCATACTTATCAATTTTCATCATTTTCCCTCTCATCTATCCCATACATTGGTTCGAGCATTGGGTTTACCAAGCTAGTAAGGGTTGTACCTTACCTTGTCGAAAGAAGGGGATAAAGGCCTAGATGGTAAAAGTAGCTGGAAAAAGTTAAAATCCAAGATAAAAAATTGAGATGCTTTGCCCAAGGATCCTCGAGAAAGCAGTAAAGGCATTCTTATCAAGAAAAGGGGGGACCCATAAAATAGAATACAACTCAATACCTAGTTGGTGGATAGGGGGTCTCATCATGAGCCAGCCTATTAGGTCCATGGGCATGTAGCGGTATGAAACTACTATTCATCTGGTCACCACACCAGGGTAGTGGCTCTTGGTGGCATAGCCAAGAGAAAGGTGGTCTCATCAAGATCCAACCTTTGCATCTCTGTGAAATGCTTGTGGGTAACGCCGTCACCACTAGTCACCACGCTAGGGTGGTTTCCTCCAACTATTCTCTTGAAAGAAAAATCAATAAGACAAAGAGTAAAAAGGAATTGAATGGGCTAGGAAAAAATTTCATCAATGACAAGGTGCAACTCACCCTCTACAAAGGCACCCACGGTTAAGACCTACATTTCCCTGTTATCATTGCACCCCTTGACCAAACATCCCCCACACCATCTCATGCATTTACATGACATCCCTCGAAAAGCAAAGAAAGGCACTCTTATCAAGCAGTGCTGGGGACCCATAAAATAGAATAAAACTCAATACCTAGTTACAGACAGGGTCTCATCATGAGCCACCCTATTAGGTCCATGGGCATGTAGCGGTATGAAACTACTATTCATCCGGTCACCAATAACTGTGGTAGTGGCTCTTGGTGGTATAGCCAAGAGAAAGGTGGTCTCATCACAAACCAGCCTTATCATCTCAAGTGGAAATGCCAGGGTAGCATTGCCACCACTAGTCACCACGCTAAGGGTGGTTTCCAACCATCTCTCTGAAAGAAAAATCAATAAGACAAAGAGTAAAAGGAATTGAATGGGCTAGGAAAAAATTTCATCAATGACAAGGTGCAACTCACCCTCTACAAAGGCACCTACCTGCTAAGACCTACATTTCCCTGCTATCATTGCACCCATTTCCCAAACATCCCCACACCATCTCATGCATTTACATGACATAGATTGGTCTTCACCGAAACACCCCACACCTAAGGAGAATTATCCCAATAGGATCGCTTGAAACCCTCTCCAAACGTGGCTTGTAGAATAACATAAGGTCTTTGAGCACTTCTCTGGGAAAAAGGGGGTTTTATGCACATGTTTGGGTAACTTGATTATTATATGTGATTGACATTACTATGATCCATGTGAATTATGATCCCATGGAGGGAGTACTTGTTGTTGTTGCAGGACCATGCTCGGTGGATAGGTACATATGGGGAGATGATTAGCTTGGACCTCCATAGGGATAAAATCCCACCAGATGGATGCTGAGACCCCAGCCAGGGGTAGAGAGATATCAGAGGCTTGCACTAGAGAAAAGGGAGGGCGTTCCACCAGAGGCACTTTGACAAGCCTAGACCTAGGGGGGTCTTTCCCTCCCACCATGACGATGGCCCTTGAAGGAACCTGACATCATCATTCAGAGCCTTGACATCATCCAGTTGAGGTATCCAGCATGAGGACGACTTTGGTTGGCACGTGTGGCAGTTCCTTAGGGGTTTTGAGCCCCAAAATTTCACTTTAGAGGCCTAGCGTTCCAAGAGGGAGGCCAACATCATCCTAGGAGGGGAATGAAGTCACCCTAAAAAGATGAATTTAGGGTTTTATTTGTCAATTTTATGTAAAATTGGATTTTTCATGTAAATTGGCCATGTCGGCCTTTTCTGACCTAAAATGTAATTAAAGGTCATTTGTATTGTATAAATAAGAATCAAACTCTCATTTTTATTCATCATCTTTCACTCACACAAGTGTGAGGTCTGAAATTCGGCCTCTTTTAAGTCTTATTGGTTGAACTAAGTGGTGCACAACTCTTGGAGGGAGCTTTTATTGGTGATTTTTTGCATTTTCATGGTGGAAAGTCTTCAACTAGGGCTTATGACTAGATTATTCTTGGTGAATGTAAGTATAAATCTGCAATCCTTCTTTCTTTGGATGGTTATGGTATCTTTTACTTTTCATTTATAAGATTATGAAATTGCTAGTGTGAAACCCTAGGAGAAAATCACATGTTATTGTCCTTCTCTTAATATCTCTCCACCTACTTGATTTTGCTAGAAGACACCTCCATTGAAGCATATACTAGAGCCCTACCTCAGTAGCACTCTAGTACTATTGCTTCATTAAGATTTCATTTTATTTCAACCTTAACCTAAAGAAGAAGGAAAATTGCTAGGGCCTAGGGTTACCTACTTCCTAGTGACTTTTTTGTCTAGGGTTTTGGATGATTGAGGCCTTAGGTTACTAACACCTCAACCATACTCCCTCTTGTCTTTATCTCACAAATTATCATTTATTTCTTCCAAAGATTGCCGCTGCAAAAGTGACATCATTTACCCTAAAGGCACTAGTTCATACCTTACATTTCATTGATTGATGAAAACAACCTTTAAACCATCTACTTCAAGGTCTTTACTAACCATTCCTAACCTTAGATTAGACTAACTTACTAACCATCTTGTTGTTGTTTCAAATTATAGATACAACCATCTATGACAGCAGAAAAAGCATCTTAAAAGAAAGTGTTAGAGCTGATTTTACATTACCTTCTTTGCTTCTGACAAATACTAGCATATTGCCAATTTTAGGTTATCATTTTTGGTCATCATTGAAGCTTATTTAAGACACAATTGTGAAGATATTATTATATATACATTGTTTTTATAAATATTTATCCTTCTTCATATTTTATATCAGCTCATGCTTTTATTCAAAGTCCATGGATTTATGAAGCACTAATATCAATTGGTACTTGCA
This sequence comes from Picea sitchensis, assembly GCA_010110895.2. Classification (NCBI taxonomy): domain Eukaryota; kingdom Viridiplantae; phylum Streptophyta; class Pinopsida; order Pinales; family Pinaceae; genus Picea; species Picea sitchensis. The sequence continues at coordinate 174,288 of SNQJ01S0000675.1, read as the reverse complement.
AATAGTGTTTTTCGTGTTGTATTGTTCTGGGCAGGTACACTTAAGAAAATCTTTGCTTCATCATGTTAAAACCTTTAGGACTTTCTGATCGGAGTGACTTGTGAGAGGGGAAGAAATTTCTTGATACTATTACCTTTTCCTTCTCAAACCCCTAGGTCATCGAGGACGTCTCCTCTGGGCTACTACCCCTAAAGAGAAAGAGGTGTCTTATTTAGGTGACAGTGATAGGACAACCTTCTATTATGCCAATTTATTGTTCACTTGCCTTTGGCTTTTGGAAAAGTATAAATTGCGCGATAACAGTCCCATATACTGCCATTTCCTTGATCTCTGCCAAGCAACGTAGGAAGGTCATCTCTCAGACCAAGAAGTTTTTCTTCTTCGTGATTCACACTCAGAGTGAGAGGAAGGTTGCAGTCACATCCATGGCCTCTATGACAGGTCTCTCCACGTAGAAAAAGAAAGAGGATAAGATCGTGGAAGAATACAAAGACATATTCTCCTCACCCATTGGGGTACCTCTGCACTGTCAGGTCAAGCACTCAATTGATCTAACCCCCGACGCACTGCTTCAGAATGGGCCAGTGTATCGCTGCTCTCTGTCAAAAAATGAGGAAACGAAGTGCCAAATCTAAGAGCTACTCGAAAAGGGGCACATCCTCCCAATATCATCACCTTGTGGAAGCCCAATTGTGTTTGGGTAGAAGACAGGTCTTGGCGACTCTGAATTGATTACCGGGCCCTAAATAAAATTACAGTTAGGAACCAATACCCAATTCCCCGAATTGACGATCTCCTTGACCAACTCAAGGGGGGGAAATACTTCAGTAAGATTGATCTAAAGTCCAGATACCACCAGGTTCCAATAGAGTAGACCGATGTATGGAAGAATGCCTTAAAGTCCAAAGAAGGTCTTTTTGAATGGTTGGTCATACCCTTTGTCTTAACAAATGCCCCAACAACTTTCATGAGGATGATGGACAATATCTTGTGGCCTTTCACCAATTCTTTTGCGGTAGTCTATTTGGATGACATCCTCATCTTCAACAAGAATTGGGCAGAATACTTGGAGCACATTCAACACGTTCTGCACTCTCTGCAATAACACAAGCTATATGCAAATTTGGAAAAATGATCCTTCGGCATGAATAAGGTCCAATACCTAGGCTACATTTTTTATGAGCATGGGGTGCATGTCGATCCAACCAAAATCCAAGTCATCCGTGACTGGCCAACCTCGACCACACTCATTGGGACTCGAAGCTTCTTAAGCCTTGCCAATTTCTATTGCAGGTT